>JAYKKM010000391.1:4487500-4490000 GCA_035772405.1 Chrysogorgia sp. JL179-B06
TTCAGAAGAACTCGCAAAACAAGAACTGACAGTCACAGACAGTTTAGCAACGCAACACCGAAGAAGAATAACAAACCGCTCTGCATTAAAACAGTACATTTGAAAATTCTAACCAACATATCCAAAATATTTTGAGTTGTATGTCATCATTGTCAAACATATTTTTAGCAGTCTCAAATCGAAAATACCGCTTCTAAGTTCTTCAAGCACAAATGTCGCTGCGAAACTCGCATTACATGACTATTGCTTTAATCGTTCATGCAAGTGGTCTGTAAGTGCTGGCTTTAGTCTTGTAGATAAGATTCCTATTTCTCTAGATGTGTTATGAATTAGAACTTAGGGGGAATCCTGTTGGAATACAAAGCACACATGTCTTAAGGCATGCGTTGCTAAAATAACCAATGACTTTTTTCACAAAACAATTTATTCCCACATTAACATTCCGACTAAATCAATTTTCTGAATCGTCTCAGTCCTGTGCTTCGTATTAATTATTGGATGATGTTTTCCGTTGAGATAAAGTTTCTTGTTTTATCCGATAAAACTGAATGACATTGCTTGACGCTTTGGTCAAGCAATGTCATTTCGTCTTTTACTATACGGGTCTGCACAAACAAGGTCAACAGTCACGTGAGTCACAGGGGTATTTACCCCGGTCAACCCATGTATCGTTTGCAGACAACAGATAACTAAAGTATCCAGATAAAAAAACTTTAAAAGATTGACATATTTTGAGTTTATTTCTTATATATTTTGTTCGACTACTCTTTCCAAGAATACTAATTGATCAAACTTATAAATAGCTTCGTGATCATTTACCCTGTATATGTAGTCCCGGGGTCGTGATCCCCTCGGTATGATTGTGCTTGTTTGGGTTAATATAATATTATTCAGATCAGTGGTTGTATGCTCTCCCAACTGTATTGTCTCATTGAACGTTGATCAAAAAACGTGGCTTCGTGTCTTATGGTATTTATAGTATTCACTAGTGTACTTTATTAACCCTGAATAACTGGTGTACTTTAATATCGACTGACGATAATATATTATGCAATGGATATGTTGCAACAGCTTCGTGACTGGTTTTGGTGCGAACGATTTTGGCTTCCACCTGACCTGACATGGGATCACCTGAAGTCCAATGAACACGCTCGTTTTCCTGAGACAAGAGACCTGTACTGTGTTGTTCCAGTAACGTTTTTTCTCATATTAACAAGGCTGTTCTTTGAGAGGTAAGCTGTTGTCAGACGACCATGGTGGAATCGATGTATTATGTTACACCAATATTTATTTTCGAAAATTTTTACACCAGAATTATGCGCAATTGTATCACCGCAAAAGTGTTATCAGAAGATAAATATATAACCTGTGGTTGCCTTTCTTCAAGTAAAAATAATTTTATCAAGCTGAGGAGAGAAATAAATTTCTATCGATATAAAATACTTGTATTTGCTATTACATTTACAGTAGTTTCCGATGCTGCGTCAAAATTGTATGCCACGCCTGTAATTATTGTCAACAAAATTTTAGTTTAAGCCACGACAAAATTGTTTCTAGCAAGTCTTGGTACGCCAAGATCTTTTGCGTAAAATACATCGATTCCACTACGGTCAGACGATTACCTACAAGCGTTTTACAGTCTTATCATAAACTAATAATGTCTTTGCTTTTTTATTTATTCATGTGATTACAGCATTTAAATATTGTGATAAAGACGATTATTTTTATTTCCTTCTATCTTAGTTGGTTTATAAAATTAAATTTAATCTACATAACAGAGATTAAAGAGTAAAACTATATGCCGAATAACAAAAAAATCAGATTTAGGTCTGGAAATACATGTAACAGAGTTACTGTAAGAACAAGTTTTACAATGGGTAAAGGAACAATGGAACTGGTAAATTTTAATTTATATATATATATATATATATATATTTATTATATTTATATATATATTATACCGGTATATATATATATATTAAAATATAAACAGAACGAGAAATGGTAGTGGAAACACGAGCCTGCAGGGTGAGTGTTTCCACGCTATTTCTAGTTCTCCCAAACTTTCACGAGTGTTTCTATAACTTATGGGAACACGAAAAGATGTTTTCTATTTCTTTTATAAAATAACACTGAGGAAATAAGTAAGACTCTTTTATTAAAATGATGAAAATATACATACATACATACATTACATACATACATACATACATACATACATACATATATATATATATATATATATATATATATATATATATATATATATATATATATATATATATATATATATATATATATATATATATATATATATATATATATATATGATATGATATCAGTTTTATCGCTTGAGGGATGATATCGTAATTGTCACGAGTAAGCGCAGCGAACGAGGGACAATTATGATAATATTGTCCTGAAAGCAATAAAACTGATATCACGAGTCATGAATGTCAATAACCTATCACATACTTGTGCCTTTATCAGTTTCTGAATA
>JAYKKM010000391.1:4495000-4717500 GCA_035772405.1 Chrysogorgia sp. JL179-B06
ACCACTGAGCTACGGAAGCCGTTGCCGAGAGCCTAGTCACGAGTTCTGTATATATAGTGGTGGTAAGCCGGGATATACGATTCTGGGTATAATATTACAAGTAATATTTGGCATTTCACTTGATTAAATTACAGGTTCTAAGGATTTTTGGTGAAGGAAAATTTCGAGTGTTGGAATACAGTATATACATTTTAAGACCAAACCGGGACCAGTTGCGAAAAATGAAACCTAGAGGCCTTCTGGCTGGAATTGAACCCGCGACCTTGCGATGCTAGTGCAGTGCTCTGACCACTGAGCTACGGAAGCCGTTGCCGAGAGCCTAGTCATATTTTCGGTGAAAAATGCATGTCGTTTTTTCTCAACTAATTTGAACTCTGTATCTATATGCTAAGACAACCGACAATCATTTATATTTGACAGTTGTTACCCTTAGACAATGCATGAATTCTATGTTTCTTATAAGTATCCCAAATTCAAAACTCACAATGCTGTATGTTCTTATTTATTGCTGGTATGTTCTTATTCACTGCTGGTATGTTCTTATTTACTGCTGGTATAATCATTCTTATTTACTGCTGGTAATAATTCTTATTTACTGCTGGTATATGTTCTTATTTACTGCTGGTATAATCATTCTTATTTACTGCTGGTATATTCTTATTTACTGCTGGTAATAATTCTTATTTACTGCTGGTAATAATTCTTATTTACAGTGCTGGTATGTTCTTATTTACTGCTGGTATGTTCTTATTTACTGCTGGTAACAATTCTTATTTACTGCTGGCATATGTTGTTATTTACTGCTGGTAATAATTCTTATTTACTGCTGGTATGTTCTTATTTTCTGCTGGTAATAATTCTTATTTACTGCTGGTATGTTCTTATTTACTGCTGGTATGTTCTTATTTACTGCTGGTATGTTCTTATTTACTACTGGTAATAATTCTTATTTACTGCTGGTACGTTCTTACTTACTGCTGGTATAATCATTCTTATTTACTGCTGGTATGTTCTTATTTACTGCTGGTAGTAATTCTAATTTACTGCTGGTAGTAATTCTAATTTAATGTTGGTAGTAATTTTAATTTACTGCTGGTAATAATTTTAATTTACTGCTGTCTGCTGGTAATAATTCTTATTTACTGCTGGTAACAATTCTTATTTACTGCTGGCATATGTTGTTATTTACTGCTGGTAATAATTCTTATTTACTGCTGGTATGTTCTTATTTTCTGCTGGTAATAATTCTTATTTACTGCTGGTATGTTCTTATTTACTGCTGGTATGTTCTTATTTACTGCTGGTATGTTCTTATTTACTACTGGTAATAATTCTTATTTACTGCTGGTATGTTCTTACTTACTGCTGGTATAATCATTCTTATTTACTGCTGGTATGTTCTTAGTTACTGCTGGTAGTAATTCTATTTTAATGTTGGTAGTAATTTTAATTTACTGCTGGTAATAATTTTAATTTACTGCTGTCTGCTGGTAATAATTATTATTTACTGCTGGTAATGTCCTAGTTATTTACTGCTGGTAATAATTCTTATTTACTGCTGGTAATAATTCTTATTTACTGCTGGTATGTTCTTATTTATTGCTGATATGTTCTTATTTACTGCTGGTAATAATTCTTATTTACTGCTGGTAATAATTCTTATTTACTGCTGGTAATAATTCTTATTTACTGCGGGTATGTTCTTATTTACTGCTGGTATAATCATTATTATTTACTGCTGGTATGTTCTTATTTACTGCTGGTAATAATTTTAATTTACTACTGGTAATAATTCTTATTTACTGCTGGTATGTCCTTATTTACTGCTGGTAATAATTCTTATTTACTGTTGGTATGTTCTTATTTACTGCTGGTAATAATTCTTATTTACTGCTGGTAATAATTCTTATTTACTGCTGGTATGTTCTTATTTACTGCTGGTATGTTCTTATTTACTGCTGGTAATAATTCTTATTTACTGCTGGTTTGTTCTTATTTACTGCTGGTATGTTCTTATTTACTGCTGGTAATAATTCTTATTTATTGCTGGTATGTTCTTATTTACTGCTGGTAATAATTCTTATTTACTGCTGGTAATAATTCTTATTTACTGCTGGTATGTTCTTATTTACTGCTGGTATGTTCTTATTTACTTCTGGTATGTTTTTATTTACTGCTGGTAATAATTCTTATTTACTGCTGGTATGTTCTTATTTACTCCTGGTAATAATTCTTATTTACTGCTGGTATGTTCTTATTTACTGCTGGTATGTTCTTATTTACTGCTGGTATGTTCTTATTTACTGCTGGTGTGTTCTTATCTACTGCTGGTGTGTTCTTATTTACTGCTGGTTTGTTCTGATTTACTGCTGGTAATAATTCTGATTTACTGCTGGTAATAATTCTTATTTACTGCTTGTATGTTCTGATTTACTGTTGGTATGTTCTTATTTACTGCTGGTATGTTCTTATTTACTGCTGGTAATAATTCTGATTTACTGCTGGTATGTTCTTATTTACTGCTAGTATGTTCTTATTTACTGCTGGTAATAATTCTTATTTACTGCTGGTTTGTTCTTATTTACTGTTGGTATGTTCTTATTTACTGCTGGTATGTTCTTATTTACTGCTGGTAATAATTCTTATTTACTGCTGGTAATAATTCTTATTTACTGCTGGTATGTTCTTTTTTACTGCTGGTATGTTCTTATTTACTGCTGGTAATAATTCTTATTTACTGCTGGTTTGTTCTTATTTACTGCTGGTATGTTCTTATTTACTGCTGGTAATAATTATTATTTACTGCTGGTATGTTCTTATTTACTGCTGGTAATAATTCTTATTTACTGCTGGTAATAATTCTTATTTACTGCTGGTATGTTCTTATTTACTGCTGGTATGTTCTTATTTACTGCTGGTAATAATTCTTATTAACTGCTGGTATGTTCTTATTTACTGCTGGTAATAATTCTTATTTACTGCTGGTATGTTCTTATTTACTACTGGTAATAATTCTTATTTACTGCTGCCTGGTATGTTCTTATTTACTGCTGGTATGTTCTTATTTACTGCTGTTAATAATTCTTATTTACTGCTATATGTTCTTATTTACTGCACTGGTAATAATTCTTATTTACTGCTGGTATGTTCTTATTTACTGCTGGTAATAATTCTTATTTACTGCCTGTATGTTCTTATTTACTGCTGGTAATAATTCTTATTTACTGCTGGTATGTTCTTATTTACTGCTGGTATGTTCTTATTTACTGCTGGTAATAATTCTTATTTACTGCTGGTATGTTCTAATTTACTGCTGGTAATAATTCTATTTACTGCTGGTATGTTCTTATTTACTGCTGGTAATAATTCTTATTTACTGCTGGTTTGTTCTGATTTACTGCTGGTATGTTCTTATTTACTGTTGGTAATAATTCGTATTTACTGCTGGTATGTTCTTATTTACTGCCGGTATGTTCTTATTTACTGCTGGTATGTTCTTATTTACTGTTGGTAATAATTCGTATTTACTGCTGGTATGTTCTTATTTACTGCCGGTATGTTCTTATTTACTGCTGGCAATAATTCTTATTTACTGCTGGTATGTTCTGATTTACTGTTGGTATGTTCTTATTTACTGCTGGTATGTTCTTATTTACTGCTGGTAATAATTCTTATTTACTGCTGGTTTGTTCTTATTTACTGCTGGTATGTTCTTATTTACTGCTGGTATGTTCTTATTTACTGCTGGTAATAATTCTTATTTACTGCTGGTTTGTTCTTATTTACTGCTGGTTTGTTCTTATTTACTGCTGGTATGTTCTTATTTACTGCTGGTATGTTCTGATTTACTGTTGGTATGTTCTTATTTACTGCTGGTAATAATTCTTATTTACTGCTGGTTTGTTCTTATTTACTGCTGGTTTGTTCTTATTTACTGCTGGTATGTTCTTATTTACTGCTGGTATGTTCTTATTTACTGCTGGTATGTTCTTATTTACTGCTGGTATGTTCTTATTTACTGCTGGTATGTTCTTATTTACTGTTGGTATGTTCTTATTTACTGCTGGTATGTTCTTATGTACTGCTGGTAATAATTCTTATTTACTGCTGGTTTGTTCTTATTTACTGCTGGTTTGTTCTTATTTACTGTTGGTAATAATTCGTATTTACTGCTGGTATGTTCTTATTTACTGCCGGTATGTTCTTATTTACTGCTGGTAATAATTCTTATTTACTGCTGGTATGTTCTGATTTACTGTTGGTATGTTCTTATTTACTGCTGGTATGTTCTTATTTACTGCTGGTAATAATTCTTATTTACTGCTGGTTTGTTCTTATTTACTGCTGGTATATTCTTATTTACTGCTGGTATGTTCTTATTTACTGCTGGTAATAATTCTTATTTACTGCTGGTTTGTTCTTATTTACTGCTGGTTTGTTCTTATTTACTGCTGGTATGTTCTTATTTACTGCTGGTATGTTCTGATTTACTGTTGGTATGTTCTTATTTACTGCTGGTAATAATTCTTATTTACTGCTGGTTTGTTCTTATTTACTGCTGGTTTGTTCTTATTTACTGCTGGTATGTTCTTATTTACTGCTGGTATGTTCTTATTTACTGCTGGTATGTTCTTATTTACTGCTGGTATGTTCTTATTTACTGCTGGTATGTTCTTATTTACTGTTGGTATGTTCTTATTTACTGCTGGTATGTTCTTATGTACTGCTGGTAATAATTATTATTTACTGCTGGTTTGTTCTTATTTACTGCTGGTATGTTCTTATTTACTGCTGGTAGGCTAATGCGATATTGAAAAATATCGATATATCGATATCGAAAATTTTTTTCGATAATATCGGCGATATCGAATATCGAAATTGAAGCAAATACGAAAACTCAATTTACCTCGGTGTACGCGCGGTAAGCGCAGGCGCATGTAAAAACAAAACAAACGCCAAAAAGTTAAAACGTTAAAGGTTTATTAAGCATGAATCCGCCATTCAATTGATTCAAATCATTAATTAAGAGCATGTTCTTTGTCTTGTGGCTGACAGTTATCTCACCTATTTTCTAACAGTGTTACCAAGCCGAGGCTTTTAGTTTGAGAAATACATATTAACTGATTCGAATTAGCGTAATTATACTTTGTTTACATCGCCATTTAAGTTGTCTTCCTACGCGACATCTCGTCTATGGGAGGCATTGGTCTTTTCTTTTGCAGGACCGGCGCTACGTGTTTTTAAACGCAATAAGATCTTGTCACCTGAATTAGCATATGCTGTTCTCTACTTTACGACAATAATTGCCGAAATTATTTTTAAAAAATCGACTTGGGTGTTTAATGAAGTTGAAACTTTCGATATTTTCGATATGCGTAAAATTGAATATCGCTTATCGATATTTTTAAACTATCGATATTTATCGAAAATATCGATATATCGCATTAGCCTAACTGCTGGTAATAATTCTTATTTACTGCTGGTATGTTCTGATTTACTGCTGGTATGTTCTTATTTACTGCTGGTAATAATTCTTATTTACTGCTGGTATGTTCTGATTTACTGCTGGTATGTTCTGATTTACTGCTGGTATGTTCTTATTTACTGCTGGTAATAATTCTGATTTACTGCTGGTATGTTCTTATTTACTGCTGGTAATAATTCTTATTTACTGCTGGTTTGTTCTTATTTACTGCTGGTTTGTTCTTATTTACTGCTGGTATGTTCTTATTTACTGCTGGTATGTTCTTATTTACTGTTGGTATGTTCTTATTTACTGAGGTATGTTCTTATTTACTGCTGGTATGTTCTTATTTACTGCTGGTAATAATTCTTATTTCCTGCTGGTTTGTTCTTATTTACTGCTGGTATGTTCTTATTTACTGCTGGTAATAATTCTTATTTACTGCTGGTATGTTCTGATTTACTGCTGGTATGTTCTTATTTACTGCTGGTATGTTCTTATTTACTGCTGGTAATAATTCTGATTTACTGCTGGTATGTTCTTATTTACTGCTGGTAATTCTTATTTACTGCTGGTATGTTCTGATTTGCTGCTGGTATGTTCTTATTTACTGCTGGTATGTTCTTATTTACTGCTGGTATGTTCTTATTTACTGCTGGTAATAATTCTTATTTACTGCTGGTATGTTCTGATTTACTGCTGGTATGTTCTGATTTGCTGCTGGTATGTTCTTATTTACTGCTGGTATGTTCTTATTTACTGCTGGTATGTTCTTATTTACTGCTTGTAATAATTCTTATTTACTGCTGGTATGTTCTGATTTACTGCTGGTATGTTCTGATTTACTGCTGGTATGTTCTTATTTACTGCTGGTATGTTCTTATTTACTGCTGGTAATAATTCTTATTTACTGCTGGTAATAATTCTTATTTACTGCTGGTATGTTCTGATTTACTGCTGGTATGTTCTTATTTACTGCTGGTATGTTCTTATTTACTGCTGGTAATAATTCTGATTTACTGCTGGTATGTTCTTATTTACTGCTAGTATGTTCTTATTTACTGCTGGTATGTTCTTATTTACTGCTGGTAATAATTCTTATTTACTGCTGGTAATAATTCTTATTTACTGCTGGTTTGTTCTTATTTACTGCTGGTATGTTCGTATTTACTGCTGGTAGGCTTAATACTGGCCCATACCCCACCATGGCATCACTGCCATGGAGGCTCTTTATCATTGATGTGCTTCCTTTACATGTAAAGTGTCTATGAAATGAAAATTCTCCCAAATATTTTATGATTGTATATGAAAGAACACTTAAAATAATGAAAAATGGCTTTTACATGCTTTTCATATGTTATCCCGATGCGGGATAATAAGAACATGGTTTCCATATAGCCTTTCTTTGCCTTTTCTTGTTTTTACTAGCCTGCGACGCAGACGTCCAAACCGGTGGTTTAGTCCGTCTGCGAATTAGCGCATGGTGTACCCGATTATAAGTACTTGATCATGATTGGTTCTCGTTGAAGTTTGATCTTTCTTGGCTTCTGATTGGTTATGTAACTAATGCTAGCTAGCGCGTGACTTCCGCCACTTTCCCGACAATTGTCAATTGTTGGATTGTTGTGGTCACTACACATGCATGAATTGATTCAATGGGTTTTCCCTGCGTGTTATATTTAACATAACGAAAGATACCTTGTCGAGGGAAAAGGATAATTTGATGTACCAGAAGGTTAAAGAGTCTGCCTTTTAGCAACATGACATCGAGCAGATTTATCTGCAAGCATTGCCTAAATAAACTGAAAAAACGCAAGGGATTGATTAGCCAACTGAGAGAGATCGACAGCTCATTTGAAAAGGCATATAAGTCGAACGAAGTGACATCTTCCACGAAGAGGCAGTACGGGGACGATGACCGATATGTTTAACGACGCCAAAGAAACTACGCTCAGAAGTCGAAATAAGCGAAGCCAGCGTGAATGTTGCGTCGACTCCATCTGGAAAATTATCGCGAGCGACACAATGTCTTCAGTGGCCTATTTCTCCGATAAATACAAAGAAAATGGGACAATCTACTGCGCAAAACATCAACGAAACGACAAAAGATGTCGATGTAACTGTTAATGTCAAATGGCCATCAAAACATGCCGAGAGAAAGCGGTATATACTTCATGGTAACACTAGACCGGATTTCCATCTGTTTTTTATACCCCTAACCCCAACCGTAACCCCAACCGTAACCCAAATCCTAACCCTAATCCTAACCCTAACCGTAACTCTAATCCTAACCATAACCCTAACAATAACCGTAAAATACGGTGGGAGACTATATGTATTGTTACCATGAAGTATATCCCGAGAAAGCTGCCCACAAATTAAGAATCCATCGGTAAAATGCTCGTAAGGATGTCTGAAACTATGGGAAGACACTGGAAAATAAGCGATTTTCCATACCCCATCGGCAAATTCACGAAGACGTTTCGGTTCTCCACGAACGCTCTGATAGATTCTTCCTGCTCTGGCAAAAGACAATCTATTCTAAACTTTTGAACGGATGAAAAAGCTTCTCTCCACAAACTTATAAAAGTACGGGAAAGTGGCGGAAGTCACGCGCCAGCTAGCATTAGTTACATAACCAACCAGAAGCCAAGAAAGATCAAACTTCAACGAGAACCAATCATGATCAAGTACTTATAATCGGGTACACCATGGGAGACAGAACAAGATATCTTGCGCTAATTCGCAGACGGACTAAACCGCGGGTTTGGACGTCTGCGTCGCAGGCTAGTTTTTACTGGCGTCCAAAAAGCAACGAGCAACAAATGGAAACACGACAAAAAAACACTAGAGGCAAGAAAAGGCACTTGCCGTTACTTGTTTTTCAGTTAGATCTCTGATCCTATCTCAAAAACATGAAAAGGGAAAGTCGATACATGGGCGATCGTCAAGCCGGATAGGAATCGAACCTGTAACCTTCTGATTGCCGGTGAGACGCTCTAACCATTGAGACACCGAGATGGAGAGCGAAGGTTACAATGATGTACTGGTTCGATTGATATATATACTGCCTATGCGGCAGTCACTATATATCGGTAATGTTTGGATGTGTTAAGATTTACACAGCTGTAGTGAATGTGGGAGAGCTCGGAGAAGACAGAGAAGTCGTCAAGCTCGTATCCTCAGAAAAATGATTCTGAGTCCCGGACAGTGTAAATCTTCTAGTGACAGTGTAAATCACTACAGCAGTGTAAATCTTAACACATCCAAACATTACCGATATATAGTGACTGCCGCATAGGCAGTACATATATCAATCGAACCAGTACATCATTGTAACCTTCGCTCTCCATCTGAGTCTCGGTGGATCAATGGTTGGTCTCGATCTCACCGGCAATCAGAAGGTTACAGGTTCGATTCCTGTCCGGGACTCAGAATAATTTTCTGAGGATACGAGCTTGACGATCGCCCATGTATTGTCTGTCTTCTCCGAGCTCTCCCACATTCACTACAGCCTTTGATAAGGTAGCACATAATCGCTTACTCTTAAAGCTCGACCACTATGGCATCCGTAGTCCCACACTAGCTTGGATACGATAGTGGCTGACCAGCAGAACGCAACAGGTGGTGCTTGAGGGAGAAAGCAGTGAGAAATCAGTCGTAAAGTCTGGAGTCCCCCAGGGGACAGTATTGGGCCCACTGTGCTTCCTAATGTACATTAATGATATGGGAAATGACATCTCGAGTAATCTGAAGCTGTTTGCGGATGACACATTATTGTATGGGCTAGTGCATAGTG
Source organism: Chrysogorgia sp. JL179-B06 (assembly GCA_035772405.1). Lineage (NCBI taxonomy): Eukaryota > Metazoa > Cnidaria > Anthozoa > Scleralcyonacea > Chrysogorgiidae > Chrysogorgia > Chrysogorgia sp. JL179-B06. The sequence continues at coordinate 4,504,264 of JAYKKM010000391.1, forward strand.
TTTATGATGCCATCAGCCTCCAACAAGATCTGGATAGACTGGTTGATTGGGCAAGCTGCTGGCAAATGGATTTCCATCCCTCAAAGTGCTATGTTCTACGAATTTATAGGACTAGCAACCCAACAATATATCCATATTCTATGCAGGGACAGACTTTGAAAGCCGTCGATCACCAGCTATACCTCAGGATAACATTGGAAGAGACCCTCAATTGGAAAACTCATATTCTGAACGTAAAGAACAAAGCCAATAAGACACTAGGATTTGTTAAACGTAATCTCTATAAGTGCGCGGAGGGGATTAAACACAGACGTATAAGTCCCTTGGTTATCCCACAGTACATTCAACACCAATCATACACCAAGACTAGATTCTCCCATCCAATGAAATTCATTCCCATCCAAACATCCTGTGACACGTACAAATTCAGCTATTGGCCGAGAACTATCACTGACTGGAACAACTTAACACATGAACTGCTGGCAAGAAGTACCGTAAACAGCTTTAATATAGCTGTCAGTGATTATATTTATAAATCACTGTAGCTCTTGGCCAGCCCATTCTATATTATTTATATTATTGTTTGTTTTATATTGATTTAAAGCTTGTTTATATGTCAGCCACGATTATACAAGCTATACAAATGTAGATGTAGATGTAGATGCAGTGTAAATCTTAACAAAAGGGAAAGTCCCGGATGCAGCGTTGTTGTACAGTAAACAAGATGACGGAAGCGTTCACAATCGAACGTTTCATGGCAGAGATTCAACGTTATGAATGCCTCTATAACAAATTTTCTCGATAATTTAAAGACAAATATAATAAAATTAATTGCTGGACAAAGGTTGGTCAAATATTTGATATGTCGGCCACAGTCTGAGAAAAAGTTCAAAACGTGGAGATTTGCGAGCGAGGAGATTTTACCAGATTTAACAGCAAAATCAAGACACTTCCATCTGGTTGAGGAAGAGATGCGGTCACAACGAGTAGATAAATATGAGTGCTTTCAGTGGCTGTTACCTTACATTGATCACCGCAGAACCACAACTAATTTTTCGCAAATTGAAGTTAACGAAAACAACTCGTCAAATGACCTTTCCAGTTGCAGTGCACATATATTTGTTCACCGTCGCCTAATAGCGTTTCTGTAATCTGCCAGATAATATTGGCGAGCAGGAAAACGAAGTACCCCTGCAAGTAGAATATGATGTGCAAGGGGATGATGATGGAAATTTATATGAGACAAATATCGAAGGGAGTGAAATGGATAAGGAGGACAGCCTCTCATCAGTGTCATCACTGTCAAACAAAGAAATTACTGAGAGGCCATGGGCAAAAGTCAACAAAAAGCGTTTGAAAACCAATGCAGTAGATAATGCCATTTTAAAAAGTGTTGAATCTTTGTATCGGCTAATGGTTTTCCTCGACCTACACTGCTTTCTTGTTATATGTGGCCACATAATGTGGGCCAACCAGGGGTGACTAAACTACTTTTATTTTGTACTTGAGTAAAAGTAGAAGTAATTAGCTTTAAAACGACTTGAGTAAAAGTAAAAAGTACCGGAGGAAAAACGTACTTGAGTAAAAAGTACAAAGTATTTCTTAAAAATACTTGAAGTAAAAGTAAAAAGTAAAAGTACTGTTGGCTAAACCCTTTAAACTGAGGCGGGGGTGGGGGCTGTTACACTAACCAACAATTAAATAGTTGTATAAATCTAATTATCCTCACAACCTTTCTCACTTTCTGTTATTCTGCTTATAAATGTTCCGTTTAACTTTATTAAAAAAAACAATTTTACATTTATAACAAAATTTCAATCGTAGATACTTCATCATCCATTTCAGTGATTTCACACTATTTGCCAACCAAAGTCCAAACGCTTATCTTACAGTACATTTCAAAATTATGGCGCAATGCGTGTGTATCACACGGCGAACGGCGATGCTACCCTAGAAAATCCTTTTTGGAAATTTTTTGTGGATTACTGTAATAGCAAAAACAACTGGAAAAGTAACGAAATACTTTGCAACAAAATGAAAATAGCGAAGTAAAACGTTACATTATAAAATGACTTCGTTCCAAGTAAAAGTACTATCTCAAAGATATACTTCGTTACATGCCCATTACTCAAAAATAATACTCAAGTACAGTAACGAAGTACATTTACTTCGTTACTTGCCACCCCTGGGGCCAACTAATGTCAAAAGATGATCAAATCTTTCAAGAGACATTCGCAAGAATCTAAAAGTAGAATGTATATATACCATCATTTAAGCTTAATAATTGAGGCATATTCAGAAAATTATAGTACCTGCCTGTAGTAATATTTGACGATCATGTAACCTGAGTTCTGCCACCAAATTATGGTACACGATGATGAACAATATTTAATTTCAGGAAGCTCTCTCAGGGCAAGAAGCACAAATAAATTTGCTTGTAAGAAAAATCTCCTGTTTAAAGCAGCCATATTGAAAATTCGCGCACAGAATTCCCGCCAAACGGCGAAAAACAAGAAAAGGTTGCCTTTTCTTGCTTCTAGTGTTTTTGGATGCCAATAAAAACAAGAAAAGGCAAAGAAAGGCAAGAAAAAACTATATGGAAACCAGGCTTTAATGAATAATACTAATATTTCAGTTAGTATACTATCACAGATTTGGTCCTTTGGATTTATCTTTCCACAGTTTATATAACGTAGTCTTTTTGTTTCATAGAAATGGGCTTCGCCTTCATGCGGTAGCCACATGTTCGCATCGCGGACCTATGTTTTATTAAATACGAGCTTTGTATTTGCAATATAAAATAGCATCTTTTGTTATGCTAATCTGCTTTGCTTTGTATTATAGCTTGCAAGTATTTAATAACAATCCGGTGTGAAGGTACCGTGCGCCACTTCACGAGCCGGCAAAGCCCACTACATATTTGGAGGGTCACAGTCCCCAGGAAATCTCTTGAGCCGCGCATACCTTACACCACCCCTCTAGTGCGCTGCTATTGGCCTGGCAGTCCTGCGAGACGCCAATGCCTTGCCCTCCTGTAATTAACCAAGACCTGGCCTTTCCGTGTGGCCCTCCACCACCATGCGAGGGGAACCTTGTCGCCCTGCAGCTCCCCCCCAGCTACCGGCTGCCCAGGGATACTCATCCCATGTAGATATAATAGCCTAATATTCGCCCAGGGAACCGCGTTCCTCGCCGATGCAATCAATCTACCGCGAGTCCCCTTCCCTCGGTAGACTGTAGACACAATAACGTGTAACCAGGTACCGATGGAACCTCTTCCCCCGGCAAACATAAAACCTCGTAACAGGACACACAATAACAAGGAGTCACTCTGCGATAATCTGCCATCACGGAAATAAGTGAATGGCAGAAGGAACTGTAACAACTCGCCGAGGTAACCACAGCCGTCGGGCTACTGTATCAGGGACACCGTCTGTTTTAATATTATTTATTTTATAAATCCAATTAAAGCCAATTCTATTGGCATTTCTTTATATATTTAATACCTTTTTACATCGATTGTTTACAATATGATTCACAAATATTAATTTATTATATAGGTTTATAGCCTCTCCTTTACTTAAATGGTGTGGTCTTAAGGAAAAAACTGTTGTAAAGGTTGAACCTAATGAGCTGCTAGAGAAAGTCTATAGTAATTTGACTGGGCAACTTGGAGGAAACGAAGTTAAGAGTTTGGCTTCTAGTTTAGGATGGACAGTTAAAAGAGTTGAACAATGGTTTAGAAATAAGCGTAATCACAGTAAACTTTCTAAGTTGGATAAATCCAAAGAATGCTGGTATGTATATTTCCAATGTTTTATTTTACTTGATATAGTAAATAAATGTGTTTTTGAATTGTTATTTTACAGTCTGGCAGTGATGCACAATTGCTGCACCAACAACTTATTATTAAGCTAAGAATTATCACTGATTTACTATTAATTTTATCACAAGTGGATATATCATTAAACATTCACTGTATGCTTGATAATCCATAATATATCTGTTGTACTGCATTGAACAGTATGATTAGTATTGATAAGAATAAATATGCATTTCTCAAAATAACTCGATATAATATGAAAAGGAGAAATAAGAGAACTTCAATGTGTCGAAATAAACGTAAGTAAGAGTTGTAATGAATTGTGGCAAAAAGAGAGAGCAAAAAAGTAGTTCGACCGGGAGGAGGGTGTCCTATCCGGCGACCTGAGATGGGGATCGCCCATTTCAGAGAGACATTGACGAAGTCTGAGGGGTGCTCAGCCCTTGTAGGTAAACAAATGCCTTAGCCCATCCAAATCCTTCACGTGGGTGAAGTGTGTGAGGCACAGCACTTCTGTGAAGTGATAAGGATATCACCACTTCCTTCCACTCATTAAATTATAATTACATCTCAAACTTGTTTTAAAGTTATTTACAACAGTTAATTCTATGATATTTAAATATGCGAATTGTTATTACAAAAGGGATGTGGTGGGTGGGAGAAAAACTCCTGTTATTTTAGAGAACGATTTTCTTGTGAACTCTTGTTCTGGCTGTGACAGAATGATCACCGCCTCTTTTGCCGAATTCACTTATACGGTTGCCTCAAGGTGGAATGTTTTGGTAGGTATTATATTTTTATAAGAGTTTAAGGTTTGGTTTAATCTTATTTCTTAAACTGAGTACTAGTTAGCTTTGTCTGAAACGGTTTTTATTGCTTATCTTGCTTTTGCACCTGCCAGAACTTTTATGTTTGGCATGTGAGAAACAGCGGCTGCTCCAGGCTAAGAGATTGTATTATCTCTCACTCCCTTTTATTAACCTTAATTTATTTAATAACAAATTTATAAATGACAGGCTCGTTTTGGTTTGCGTGCGTGGTCGACGAAATATTATCCCTCGGGATGATATATCCCTTGGGCTTTGCCGTCGGGACATATCATACCTCCAGGTCTATAAATGACAAGAGTTCGTATAGTTAGTAGTTTAAAAGATATCGTGGTTGGAATATTTTATATTTTCCCCGTGTTCGTAAATTTAAGATGGCGTCCGAATTCCAAGATGGTGTCCAAAATCCAACATTTGTTTCGCTAATAACTATTTAAATAATCGTCCAACAAATATGTACGATAAGAAGATTTAATCCAATATATATAACAGAAGTATCAATCAATCAATTAATCAATCAATCAATCAGCTTTATTAAAATTAAAATTTTAACACGCTATCTCTTCACTAAATTAATACTATTCCAGCGAGCCGTGTTAAACAAATTAAGTAAATTAATACAAAATTAATTATTATTGTAAAACATTATTATAAATTAACTATTATATAGTTTCACAACAGCGAAGCTTTAAAAGAGCAGACCGATGGTTTGGCATTAGTCTCATCTGGCAGACCATTCCACAGTAACAAAAGCTTCGCTTACCCGCTTCGGTGCGAGGTCTGGGAACAAATATATTATTAGAGCTGCCTCTTAAGTTTATGAATGAATATTTAATGTAGATTCAAACATAGATTTAAGTCCGTCAGGATAAAGTTTGTTCTTAGCTTTATAGACACTAATGGCCAGCTGTTTTGAACGTCTTTGTTCAAGAGTAAGCAGACCTGGTATAATTATAGTCCGAATAAGTAATTATTCTACCCGCTCTATTTTGTAGTCTCTGGAGTCTGTCAGATAGGCATTTACCCAAACACCCTCAATTACACCAATTTTATCCCACCTTATCGCGCGGTCAAATCACCTCTTTGACGTAACACGTTAGAGTCGGCATAGATTTTAGAGATGAAAAAATCATTATTTACTGATCTCGCTTTCAGAGGAGGAAGTTGACTCTAACTCAAACATCAATAATATTTCCACATCTAAGCATTCAATCACCACAAAAACAATATCGATATTATCGACGACTCTAACTAAACGTGTGACGTCACTACTGCTGATCAAAATAGCGAAGTTTGAACGTCGATAAAAGCACTATCCCGTACCGTGATTGAAAAACCGATAGCACCATAATATCCAGTGCATCGTACCAAAGTGGGTCATATTGAATATTTTGTTTCATAGGCATTTTAAAATGTCCACTGAAATTCTATTCGGATTGGCAAACTATGCCAAGAGCATCAAACAGTAAGCGGGCGAGGGGTTGTTGCATACATGTATTTCTAGTTATGATACCATATACATGTACATATTGTGCTCAGATAGAGCGCTTTTGTTTTGCATATCATTTTTTATATAAAGTGGTACATATGACTTACATTCTTATTTTTGATATTCTAATTAATTTTTAGTTGGCGCTGTTTTTTTTATGCTACAAGCTATATATTGGGAGTTTCTGTTCTTCGAAAGGTAGGTCTATTCAATGTCAGGTGGCATGAATTGTGTGAAATTCCAACCATTTACTTGACATGTATATATGTTTCAATACATGCTGATTCTACACATTAGCAATAATTTAAATGATATTAAACTTAATGATATTGAATTAATTGTTTTTGCATAAAAATAACAATTAATAGATCCATAACCCATGAATAACCCAATATGTCCTGTTTTCTATAGTTAAAATTGCAAGATCTGTTGCTTTGTAATTTTTGACATGATATTTGCCTAACAACTATATTAAATAAAAGGCTAAAGAAGTTAAAACTTTTAAAAAAGTTAAAGACCAAATGTTTTCAACTAGGTATGCGGAGGTAGGTAATCTTCGAGTTAAGCCCTTCGAGTTAAGCCCCCGACACGCCCATTTTGTCCGAGGAATTAACTCGATGAACGCAAGGCTGGTTTCGCCGTTCGAGTTAAACTCGAAGACAATCAACGACTTAGACGCCCAAGTTAAGCCCCGACATTTGAAGGATGTAAACAAGTGACACATGCGTTTTCGAGTTATGAATGACTGACTGACTGGCTCGTAAATGAAAGTATTGGGTATATTCTTCGTGTACCACATACACAATGGACACAGACTACGTCATAGACACATCAAGGCTATTTTCTCGGTATTCAGAAGCTTTACAAGAACAAAACTCCTAACCATAACCCAAATAAAAACTCTAGTCCTAATACCCTGAAATAAAGGAATACTAACCCTACTTTTAAACTAAAGATTTCAATGATGTAATATTCTGTGTGTGGTACAGGAAGTAGCACCCAAGTATTGACAGGGCATTTTCCTCCACAGTGGAAGGTCGGCGAAAAGGCGTGTTTTAATTTTAGTCTGCGCGACTCTTGTGCAATTTAACAAATGTGCATCAAACTTATTAACGACCCATAAAATATTGGTAGTTTAAAACAAGGTTTCCGCGGAAAAACTGAAAACTAGTTATTCCTATGTCCAGGATTAATAAGGAGGGTTTTGGGTTAGGGTTATTTTTCAAACCTTTATACTAACCCTCACTCTAATATTAACCCTCATACTAACCTTCCCACAAGCCCTCAAACAACTAGTTTTCAGTCTTTTCCCTTAAACCTTATTTTAAAGTATCACCACAAAATATTATCAGAAAAAATGTCTAGTATCCTTAAAAAACCTATCAAAAATGGCCACATTTTCCTATTGATCCACCTTAAGTGTGTGGTAGATTATGATACTGAATACTGTATGACATTAAAATTAAAAGTTTCAGAATATACTATAGAACATGCTACTGAGATATGTTAATTGCATATTCAATGTAAGGCAATAAGCTATTGAATATTCAATGTTAGGCAATAAGCTATTGAATATTCATTATAAGGCAATAAGCTATTGAATATTCAATGTAAGGCAATAAGCTATTGAATATTCAATGTTAGGCAATAAGCTATTGAATATTCATTATAAGGCAATAAGCTATTGAATATTCAATGTAAGACAATAAGCTATTGCATATTCAATGTAAGGCAATAAGCTATTGAATATTCAATGTAAGACAATAAGCTATTGAATATTCAATGTAAGGCAATAAGCTATTGAATATTCAATGTAAGACAATAAACTATTGAATATTCATTGCTACGGCAATAGACTATTGAATATTCAATGCAAGACAATAAGCTATTAAATATTCAATGTAAGACAATAAGCTATTAAATATTCAATGTAAGACAATAAGCTATTGAATATTCAATGTAAGACAAGCTATTGAATATTCAATGTAAGACAATAAGCTATTAAATATTCAATGTAAGGCAATAAGCTATTGAATATTCAATGTAAGGCAATAAGCTATTGAATATTCAATGTAAGGCAATAAGCTATTGAATATTCAATGTAAGACAATAAACTATTGAATATTCATTGCTACGGCAATAGACTATTGAATATTCAATGCAAGACAATAAGCTATTGAATATTCAATATAAGACAATAAGCTATTAAATATTCATTGTGAGACAATAAGCTATTGAATATTCAATGTCAGGCAATAAGCTATTGAATATTCATTATAAGGCAATAAGCTATTGAATATTCAATGTAAGGCAATAAGCTATTGAATATTCATTATAAGGCAATAAGCTATTGAATATTCAATGTGAGGCAATAAGCTATTGAATATTCAATGTAAGGCAATAAGCTATTGAATATTCATTATAAGGCAATAAGCTATCGAATATTCAATGTAAGACAATAAGCTATTGAATATTCAATGTAAGACAATAAGCTATTAAATATTCAATGTAAGACAATAAGCTATTGAATATTCAATGTAAGACAATAAGCTATTGAATATTCAATGTAAGGCAATAAGCTATTGAATATTCAATGTAAGACAATAAACTATTGAATATTCATTGCTACGGCAATAGACTATTGAATATTCAATGCAAGACAATAAGCTATTGAATATTCAATGTAAGACAATAAGCTATCGAATATTCAATGTAAGACAATAAGCTATTGAATATTCAATGTCAGGCAATAAGCTATTGAATATTCATTATAAGGCAATAAGCTATTGAATATTCAATGTGAGGCAATAAGCTATTGAATATTCAATGTAAGGCAATAAGCTATTGAATATTCATTATAAGGCAATAAGCTATTGAATATTCAATGTGAGGCAATAAGCTATTGAATATTCAATGTAAGGCAATAAGCTAAGCTATTGAATATTCAATGTAAGACAATAAGCTATTGAATATTCAATGTAAGACAATAAGCTATTGAATATTCAATGCAAGACAATAAGCTATTGAATATTCATTGTAAGGCAGTAAGCTATTGAATATTCAATGTAAGACAATGAGCTATTGAATATTCAATGTAAAACAATAAGCTATTGAATATTCATTGTAGACAATAAGCTATTGAATATTCAATGTAAGACAATAAGCTATTGAATATTCAATGTAAGACAATAAGCTATTGAATATTCAATGTCAGGCAATAAGCTATTGAATATTCATTATAAGGCAATAAGCTATTGAATATTCAATGTGAGGCAATAAGCTATTGAATATTCAATGTAAGGCAATAAGCTATTGAATATTCATTATAAGGCAATAAGCTATTGAATATTCAATGTGAGGCAATAAGCTATTGAATATTCAATGTAAAACAATAAGCTATTGAATATTCATTGTAAGACAATAAGCTATTGAATATTCAATGTAAGACAATATGCTATTGAATATTCAATGTAAGACAATAAGCTATTGAATATTCAATGTAAGACAATAAGCTATTGAATATTCAATGTAAGACAATAAGCTATTGAATATTCAATGTAAGACAATAAGCTATTGAATATTCAATGTGCAATAAGCTATTGAATATTCAATGTGCAATAAGCTGTTGAATATTCAATGTGCAATAAGCTATTGAATATTCAATGTAAGTCAATAAGCTATTGAATATTCAATGTGAGGCAATAAGCTATTGAATATTCAATGTAAGGCAATAAGCTATTGAATATTCAATGTAAGGCAATAAGCTATTGAATATTCAATGTAAGGCAATAAGCTATTGAATATTCATTATAAGGCAATAAGCTATCGAATATTCAATGTAAGACAATAAGCTATTGAATATTCAATGTAAGACAATAAGCTATTAAATATTCAATGTAAGACAATAAGCTATTGAATATTCAATGTAAGACAATAAGCTATTGAATATTCAATGTAAGGCAATAAGCTATTGAATATTCAATGTAAGACAATAAACTATTGAATATTCATTGCTACGGCAATAGACTATTGAATATTCAATGCAAGACAATAAGCTATTGAATATTCAATGTAAGACAATAAGCTATTAAATATTCAATGTGAGACAATAAGCTATTGAATATTCAATGTCAGGCAATAAGCTATTGAATATTCATTATAAGGCAATAAGCTATTGAATATTCAATGTGAGGCAATAAGCTATTGAATATTCAATGTAAGGTAATAAGCTATTGAATATTCATTATAAGGCAATAAGCTATTGAATATTCAATGTGAGGCAATAAGCTATTGAATATTCAATGTAAGGCAATAAGCTATTGAATATTCATTATAAGGCAATAAGCTATTGAATATTCAATGTAAGGCAATAAGCTATTGAATATTCAATGTAAGACAATAAGCTATTGAATATTCATTGTAAGGCAGTAAGCTATTGAATATTCAATGTAAGGCAGTAAGCTATTGAATATTCAATGTAAAACAATAAGCTATTGAATATTCAATGTAAAACAATAAGCTATTGAATATTCATTGTAGACAATAAGCTATTGAATATTCAATGTCAGGCAATAAGCTATTGAATATTCAATGTCAGGCAATAAGCTATTGAATATTCATTATAAGGCAATAAGCTATTGAATATTCAATGTGAGGCAATAAGCTATTGAATATTCAATGTAAGGCAATAAGCTATTGAATATTCATTATAAGGCAATAAGCTATTGAATATTCAATGTGAGGCAATAAGCTATTGAATATTCAATGTAAGGCAATAAGCTATTGAATATTCATAAGGCAATAAGCTATTGAATATTCAATGTAAGACAATAAGCTATTGAATATTCAATGTAAGACAATAAGCTATTGAATATTCAATGCAAGACAATAAGCTATTGAATATTCATTGTAAGGCAGTAAGCTATTGAATATTCAATGTAAGACAATGAGCTATTGAACATTCAATGTAAAACAATAAGCTATTGAATATTCATTGTAAGACAATAAGCTATTGAATATTCAATATAAGACAATAAGCTATTGAATATTCAATGTAAGGCCATAAGCTATTGAATATTCAATGTAAGGCAATAAGCTATTGAATATTCAATGTAAGGCAATAAGCTATTGAATATTCAATGTACGACAATAAGCTATTGAATATTCAATGTAAGGCAATAAGCTATTGAATATTCAATGTGAGGCAATAAGCTATTGAATATTCGTTATAAGGCAATAAGCTATTGAATATTCAATGTAAGGCAATAAGCTATTGAATATTCAATGTAAGGCAATAAGCTATTGAATATTCAATGTAAGACAATAAGCTATTGAATATTCAATGTAAGACAATAAGCTATTGAATATTCAATGCAAGACAATAAGCTATTGAATATTCATTGTAAGGCAGTAAGCTATTGAATATTCAATGTAAGACAATGAGCTATTGAACATTCAATGTAAAACAATAAGCTATTGAATATTCATTGTAAGACAATAAGCTATTGAATATTCAATATAAGACAATAAGCTATTGAATATTCAATGTAAGGCCATAAGCTATTGAATATTCAATGTAAGGCAATAAGCTATTGAATATTCAATGTAAGGCAATAAGCTATTGAATATTCAATGTACGACAATAAGCTATTGAATATTCAATGTAAGGCAATAAGCTATTGAATATTCAATGTGAGGCAATAAGCTATTGAATATTCGTTATAAGGCAATAAGCTATTGAATATTCAATGTAAGGCAATAAGCTATTGAATATTCAATGTAAGGCAATAAGCTATTGAATATTCAATGTACGACAATAAGCTATTGAATATTCATTGTAAGGCAATAAGCTATTGAATATTCAATGTAATTATGTAAGGCAATAAGCTATTGAATATTCAATATAAGACAATAAGCTATTGAATATGGTAAATACAGGAAAAGTAATTTATTCACAACAAATTTCTGTAAAAAACAATATGTTGAAAATCCAAATTTTGCAGAATGCTACCAAACTACTTGTAAAACATGGTTTAATTGTTGTGTTATTGATTATATTTATTTGTTGATTATTTTCGCATGCATGAGTAAATAGGAGTCATCAGGGTACATCAGTAAATAGGAGTCCTGTTTGATCTACTGTGGTGTGTTTTTTTCAATTTAGGAAGAATATTTGAATGATACCAAACACTTTTGGCTTGGCTATCCAAACCATGTAAGATACAGGACAGTTACTCGAACTAATTGTAATTTGTATATAATTAATCATTTTCACCAATGGCTTTTTAAACAAATTTATTTAAAGGGCATTGGAAACAAAAATTAAGTTTGTCTAATATGAAAGAACTTGTAAATTGATAGAGTAACACCTTTTGCAACTTTCCCGTATTTTACTTCGTTTTTGAAATATTTCAGTTTGTTTGATATGTAAAGAGATGGTCTCTGACGTCAGGTGTAGGGTAGAGAATTTTCACTCATTAAAAAGTCTTATATCTCAATAATTGCTACGTTTACAACGTTCATTATCATGAGGAGTTATTATACGCACATTTTCAAGTAAATTTGTGGAACAAACTTGAAGATGGAAGTGGAACTAACATTCTAATGTGTGAAAATTCTCTACCAGCACCTGACGTCAGAGACCACCATTTACATATCAAACAAACTGAAATATTTCAAAAACGAAGTAAAATACGGGAAAGTTGCAAAAGGTGTTACTCTATCATTTTACAAACTTAATTTTTGTTATCAATGTCCTTTAAGATAATTTGTATACGTTTAGTTATCACTTTCAAACAATTAAACGTTTATACATGTCAAGTATATCATACTATGACTAGAAGTTACTATCGCAAGTGAAGTGCTGCCTCGGCCATCAAATGCCAGTGAAATTCTGACATTTAACAAAATTCCAAAAATAAATCCTTGGGTTATATCAAATGTCATAGGGTGTTGAGGCACACAGCCCCTGTTTTCAGCACATTTGTATGTGCCAATATGCACACTCTGGCAACCAAAAAAATTACAACAACGGGGGGTGGGTGAGAAATTGCCAAACTTTCTTTTTTTTCTGGTACTCCAAAGTTCAAAAATTTGGGAGCCCCGCACTTTTATTCGAAATAATTTTAATGCCCCAACAGAAGAAGAAGAAGTAAGAATAAACTATCAACAATGAGAAGTAGCTTATAGGCTTATTTAAATGTTGTTTTGATAAAAAACGTTGCTATTGTTATGATTTATATTTGTAAATGATTACATTAAATTTATACAAAATAATATTCTCAATAATATCATTATTTTTATTCTTTTCAAATAATTATACATGCATACATAATCACACATATACACACTCACATACATACAACATACATATATACAACTAAGGCTATTCTGTATGATTTTACCCAATAAGAAATGTTTGTTTGTATAATAATGTTGATCATCAAAGACTCTTATCCTTGTTTATTACAAAAATTTCATGGCCCCCCTGATAACTTATACATGATTTCAGGGTCCCCCTAAAAGAAGTAGCAAAAATTTCAGGTCCCTCCATTTTCTCACCCATCCCCCCTCCTCCGATAAATAATGAACGGTCCCTTAAAGGACCATCAAAAGCAACTCGAAAATGGATAATTTCCTTTCTTTTTTCATCTTTTCTTTTTTATATTAACTTCCTTGCTATAGATACAGTATTAGTTACAGTTTATTATCAGTTTAGTACTTTACATTTGTGTTGTATAGCATCAGTCTTAGATACATGTATTATAGAGAATGAATTCGTCTGTTCGTTGCTGTTTATACAAGTGCATATTTTTGCAGGAACTTGCCGATGGAGTTTATTATTATTATGTGCTTCAGTGTGCATTTTATAGCGCTTTATTACTATCCCAATTTGTCGATGTCAAACGAAAGGTATGTTCTTAAAAATTTACAAATATTTTGGGATGAAATGTGGACTAACATTAAGGGGCTGTTTACATGAATCCGGATTGAGTTTCATTCTGTGGAATTCAACGTGAATTCAAACCGCGTTTACATAGGAATTCTATCCCAGAATCGAAAATCGCGCGAAATCTGAAATTTCAAGATGGCGATTAATAACATTATACCGGGTATGTTTCTTTTAGCGATTTCTGCCTCTGTACACTTTAACATGTGCCCTAAATTGATAATTTGGCGAAGAATAAACATAAAGAAAGGGGAAATCCTTCGCAGGCATCACGGAAAAGCATTATTAGCAACGATAATCGATGCGGTCGCAAGTAAACAAGCATTTAATTAACCTTTAATTTATAACGTCGTTGACAAAGAGCTATTTATATTGAACAATATGACGTCGGCGCAATTCCTGTCTCTAGCTGCAATTTGTCGTCTATAAATGTTAAAAGCACGCATGTGTTGTTCGTTTCAATCCTCAGGTCATATCCTCAGGAATGAAAAATTCTGGAATGAAATCTCGCACCGCCTTTACATGACACCGGAATGAAATTTCAATGAAACTCTAGCCTGCGCAGGCCTGCGGGCAGGCCTCCCCGCACGCCAATCCCCTCCACCGGAGGGCCGCTACGCATGCTATTCCCGAATGGAACTCGATCCGGAATGAGAACCGGAATGAACTCAATCCGGATTGAGCTGCATCTCATTCCCGATTCATGTGTGAACTGTGATTCATGTAAACAGCCCCTATAAGACATATTTGCACACGATGTCGTTTTCGAGCGTTTTTAATTATGTCGTTTTCAATTTTGTCATTTTGACGCTCTCTAGTCATACATATAGGAAAACGTATCTATATTATATTCAAATTTGTTGCCACTTTTGTCTCAACAGAAATTATATCTCTTATGGCGGGCATATAACCTCTTACTATCATTTCTTTTCCAGGCAAATGGGGTCTTAGCTTGTCATACAATTCCATAAAATGTCTTCTTATTCTATTAAAGTAAAGCAGTTTTACACTCTTCCATAATTCGTGATTCATATTTTTGTTTGGTATGCTCGTCCGTCGCTTCTTTGGAAGTTACATTGTTTTATTGGTTGCTAACGATGTTGTGTTTCAAGGATACCAGTAAAAGAACCATGCTCTCTCAGAGAACTAGAATATTAGCATTTCAACTTTTAGTCTCCATCTTAAATTTTTAGCGTTTAAAACTAGTTTTGACCTGTTCATTGCACGAGTTCAAAAAGCAAAACGACACAGTCAACTAGTACACCGTCAAATTGGTCAAAATGTCACATATATGATAATATTGAAAATTAAAGCTATTTCTTTTCAAATATATTTATATATTTTAGGCAAATCATTGAGAATAATTTCCTTCCTCCGTAGAATTTTGGGTATAAGCCTGGGTGGAGCACGGCATACTATGAATCATGAATGAAATGAATGAATGAAAAAACTTTATTGAAGTGTTAATGTGTTTAGCTTTGTCAACTAATTGGGGACACTACGGTATTTCGTCAAATAAACGCCTCCCCTTTTCATACAAGAATGCCAATAACGCCTCCCTCTAATAAAAGCCTTCCTCTAATAAACGCCGCACACATCAGAGCGGCGTTTATTAGAAAAAACACAGAAAGTGCAAGAAAAAAGATATTAAAATTGGCAACAATGGAACGAAATAAGGAATCATTTTAATTTCTTCTTCCACAGACGTTGACTTGCTTCATTGTCGAAATGATGTAAACAACTCAGTTTAAACTAGCCATTGTTAAAGTTAAATAAAATAAAAAATAAAAAAGACCTGGACCTTACGCTCGGTCAATAACATATTGTTTAATAAACGCCTTCCTCAAATAAACGCCCCCTCTAATAAACGCCGCATCAAATTGTTTCAAAATTTAATATTTAAAATGTTATTAAAATGTTACTAACTATTTCATAATTAGTTATCAATCGTCTAATGAAAGGTACTTTTATGATTTCCTCTTGTTGTATTTAGGACTTTTGGATTCAAACCGTTCACCATATTGTGACAATTGCTTTACTGTTGTTTTCTTATTCCTGTAATTTTGTGCGTGTTGGGGCAATAATCTTGTTGGTGCATGATGTTGCCGACATAATTCTTGATGTAAGTTTTCACTGACACCATTTAAAGTGCCTATAACAAAATTTATTGTTTTATTTGGAAGAACTTTTAAAATAATTTTTGAAGATTTTCATTTCTTCGCTTTGTTTTTGATATATTTCAGTTTTTTTATATGCAAATGTATGGAATTTCGTCACACATGCATAATGACTTATCAGAGAATGTTATATATCTTTGCCTTCATGAAATGAAAACATTAAAGTGTGAATAACATGTGCACGTGTTTCTCCCACAACACCAAACCTTTTGTTTGAGAATGAAAGTGATACACAAACTTCTCTAAAACTTCTCCGGTAAGTCATGCATATGTGGCGAAATTCCAGACATTTGCATATCAAACAAATTGAAATATTTCAAAAACAAAGCGAAGAAGCAAAAATCTTCAAAATAAGTTACTTTATCATTTTAAAAGTTCTTCCAAATAAGACAATTAATTAGTGCCAATGAATCGAAAATTAAGTTTGTCTTATTTGAAAGAACTCTTAAAATAACGGAGAACATCAATTTACAGCTCTTCCATATTTCACTTGGTTCTCGAGATATTTAGACTTATGTGAGATAATCTATGACGTCACACGGTTTGCACAACATATATTGGAAATTTGTGTCTTAAAACTTTGCATAATGCTACAATCCATGAAACTAAACATTACTGAAACGTTTCAAGTGATTTCTTTCAATAATCGCAAATTTCCAATATGTTAAAATGTTGTGCAACCGAAATGGAGGGCGAAGGTTACATTGATGTTCTGCCTATGCGGCAGTCACTTGTAACCTTCGCTCTCCATCTTGAGTCTAGGTAGCTCAATGGTTAGGGCGTCTCACCGGCAATCAGGTTACAGGACTCGGAAACAGTTTCACGATCATCCATGTATCCTCTCCCACATTCACCATAGGCGTACCTACCACTTATAGTTGGGGGGCAAAACGTTTTTGCCCGAAAAATTAAGAGTCGACTGTCGATCATCGGATACAGTGGCAGGCGCAATTTCACATGTGACTAGATTTCTCAGCGGTTTCCTCACCGAAATAGGGGAGTACTTCATCTATCGTATGTGATAAACTGCAAAACAACTCTAATATATTATGTTAATGCTAAAACATATTACTTTAATATTAAAACAGTTCAAAATATAAATTTTTCATGAATATTTAACAACAATATTACCCGAATTTACCCAAAAATTCTTTCAAAAAGTGCCCAAAATTTTCAATTTAAAAACGTTGGGGGTAATTGCCCCTGCCCCTTGCCCCCGCCTGGTACGCCTATGACATTATATATATATATATATATATATATATATATATATATATATATATATATATATATATATATATATATATATATATATATATATATATATATATATATATATATATATATATATATATATATATATATATATATATATATATATATATATATATATATATATATATATATATATATATATATATATATATATATATATATATATATATATATATATACGAAAGTATACAATGTGCCCTACCGGCTATCACCATATGGCTTTATGGTAACTGTGGACTTGGGACCCACTATGTACGGCTACACATTGTTGGATTGCATTGTGGAGTCACCAGAGTGCTCAAACTGCGAGCAGTGAGCAATGCATAATGCTAACAGTAAACGTCTCATTGAGAGAGACTCTCCGCCCAATCCATGAGAGTGCTCAAACCACATGAGCGGTGAGCGTAATATATACGAAAGTAATATATACGTAATATATATATATATATATATATATATATATATATATATATATATATATATATATATATATAACAGTTACTAAATTCTTGATGAAAGAAGTTTGTTTTCTTTCAAAACATATTACTAATAGAATATAATAATCAAATCCGTCGTATTTTTCTTCAAACGTAATGTATAGCTCAACTTGTCATTATATCCATTCCTCTTGTTTAGGGCGGAAAAATTGTTAAATACCTCAATCTTCAGAAATTGTGCGATGTTATATTTGGAATATTTTCGCTTGTTTTCTTCTTGAGCAGAATAGTAATATATCCAATGTGGTGAGTCAAGTGTATATTCATTACATGCATGTAGATCACGTGCAATATGGCTACAATTTGAGAGAAAAAGGTTGGATTTAAACATTCAGATTACATATCGCACTGCACTGCACCTGCACTTGCACTTGCACTTGCACTTGCACTTGCACTTGCACTTGCACTGCACTGCACTGCACTGCACTGCACTGCACTATTCTGTACTACACTGCACTATTCTGTACTACACTGCACTATACTATTCTGCACTTTATAGCTGGAATAGTAGAGTTTGCTTAAACTGCAATATCCAATGAGTTTTTAATTCCATGGAATTGCAATCAGCGAAAACGTAACGGGAACCCCAACTTGATTTCCCTGTTTTCCTTTCTTTTAGGATATTGAGGTCTGTCTGTATGGAATTTACGATATATATAAAGCCAATGCCGATGTATTATTGTTTCGTGATTTTACTTTTTACATTGCAGGTATTTATTTATTGCCATTGTGCATATTTATACGGAATTAACACGTACTTCTCGAGATGAAAATTTCTTAATTTGTTTCTTAATTCTTCGAGAACAAATGTTGTTTCCTTTTAATTCCATCTTAATGAATTTTACGTAATTCTGGTAGACGAAAAAGTAAACACCACATATGGTATCATATCCAATCACCCAATTAAACTCATACGTACAAGACTAGAACAAGACAATACCATTTTTAGACGTTTTGCTGACTATAAAAATAATCGTACTATTTATTGGATAATAATATACACGAAAAAATGCAGAAAAGAGGAAATACTTTTGAAAAGCACTTTCTTTCGAGCTTTGACAAACATTGACATGTAAAATTGATTAATTATACTATTTAGTACACGTACGCGGTTTGCAGGTAGATTTCAGGCCACTAGTTTCTATTAATTACTAATTTCTATTAATTACTAATTTCTATTAATTACTAATTTCTATTAATTACTAATTTCTATTAATTACTAATTTCTATTAATTACTAATTTCTATTAATTACTAATTTCTATTAATTGCTAATTTCTATTAATTGCTAATTTCTATTAATTACTAATTTCTATTAATTACTAATTTCTATTAATTACTAATTTCTATTAATTACTAATTTCTATTAATTACTAATTTCTATTAATTACTAATTTCTATTAATTACTAATTTCTATTAATTACTAATTTCTATTAATTACTAATTTCTATTAATTACTAATTTCTATTAATTACTCATTTCTATTAATTACTCATTTCTACTAATTACTAATTTCTACTAATTACTAATTTCTATTAATTACTAATTTCTATTAATTACTAATTTCTATTAATTACTAATTTCTATTAATTACTAATTTCTATTAATTGCTAATTTCTATTAATTGCTAATTTCTATTAATTACTAATTTCTATTTATTACTAATTTCTATTTATTACTAATTTCTATTAATTACTAATTTCTATTAATTACTAATTTCTATTAATTACTAATTTATATTAATTACTAATTTCTATTAATTGCTAATTTCTATTAATTGCTAATTTCTATTAATTACTCATTTCTATTAATTACTCATTTCTATTAATTACTCATTTCTACTAATTACTAATTTCTATTAATTACTAATTTCTATTAATTACTAATTTCTATTAATTGCTAATTTCTATTAATTGCTAATTTCTATTAATTACTAATTTCTATTAATTACTAATTTCTATTAATTGCTAATTTCTATTAATTACTAATTTCTATTAATTACTAATTTCTATTAATTACTAATTTCTATTAATTACTAATTTCTATTAATTACTAATTTCTATTAATTAATTACTAATTTCTATTAATTACTAATTTCTATTAATTACTAATTTCTATTAATTACTAATTTCTATTAATTACTAATTTCTATTGATTACTAATTTCTATAATTGCTAATTTCTATTACTCATTACTATTTAATCACTAATTACTATTTAATCACTAATTTCTATTTAATCACTAATTATTATTTAATCACTAATACCATTTCAATCAATTTTACTCATTCCTGATTGGCTAATGACATCACTATTAAACTTAAATTTTTTTACTTGGGTATTTAAAAAAAATACCCCTATTAAAAAAATACCCCTAGTAAAAATAATACCCCTAGTAAAAATAATACCCCTAGTAAAAAATCACATCCGGGATGTTTGGATTTTAGTATATACAAACATCAGTGATCATCAGTTTTCCCGCTTCGTAGTAAAATTTAGGGGTATTTAGGAACGCGTAA
Organism: Chrysogorgia sp. JL179-B06; assembly: GCA_035772405.1. NCBI lineage: Eukaryota > Metazoa > Cnidaria > Anthozoa > Scleralcyonacea > Chrysogorgiidae > Chrysogorgia > Chrysogorgia sp. JL179-B06. Next base: position 4,524,818 of record JAYKKM010000391.1, read on the forward strand.
AATTGATTGAAAAGGTATTAAAAGGAAATAACACTTGTTCTCGAAGAATTAATGAAAAATCGCACTTGTGTTTGGCGAAATATTCATACCACTCGCAGGGATGTAGCCAGCGAAAAATGAGTGCCAGGTAAAAATATCCAGATCATAATTTTCACTATGATCTTTGAACAATGGTGGGGGGATCGGTTCCGGGGTCCTTCCCCAGAAATTTCAAACGGCTTCACATCGTGTCGCTGGCATGACTGGCAAAACGTACCCTTCCCGTGCACATAAACTAGACACGGTTTGCCTTTTTTCCACGATTCTTTAAGTGAAACTACATGCTTTGATTTTTGTTTTTTTTCTACAATAATTTGGAAGCTTTCGTGGGCTCAACGTCAGCTTCAACTACAGACTCGTTGAGATTCAATTGTTGTTTGATTACATTCTTTCGTAAAACTATTCCGAAATGTCAAACCAGTTTTGGAAATTCCAGTTTACGCTCTACCAAGTTTTACTCCAAATGCCGTTTTCGCCCAAGCCAATTGAGACTCAGAGCCTAGTTTTTTACAACATAGCAAGATCGATGCTTCTTTCCATAGCGAGTTCGAATTGCGATAATTTCTATCATTTCCCTCTCAAAATCGAACGATTTGGCCTAGACTTTGGACTTTCAGACCATTTCTGAATCCACAGTCAAATTTATAAACTTTACAGCGGTTAAGACTATGGCGGATAAGAATCGTGTGAATTTTTGCTTGTTTACGCTAATTTCGGTACTTTATCTCGTAGCTCGTTGAATTATTTGCATTGAATTACAAGGATATCTGTTGCATGAAATCTGTATATTCATGTTTAGGTTAAAAAAGGTGCCGGGCGGTATTGAAAAAATTACGGCGAGTGCCGGGCGTTTAAAGTTCGTGCCGGGTGGCCCGCACTCGTGCTTCGCACTCGTGGTATTATGAATATTTTGCCAAACACGCGTGCGATTTTTTTTCATCAATTCTTCTCGAACCGTGTTATTTCCTATACTAATTATTATTTAATCACTAATTACTATTTAATCACTAATTATTATTTAATCACTAATTTCTATTTGTTTTGTGATTCGGGGAAGAGTTAAAAGCTATTTCAGCTAACTCATTGCCGTGTGGCAAAGCAGACGAACATAATTTGGAAACGCGCTAAAAAGCGAGCAGACAAGTGATGTTTGATTATGAATTGTAATGTATTTGTTTTAGGCGATGCACTTATTTTGGTTTTATCTCATTGTACGTATGACATATAACTTTTTGGTGAAGGGGAAGGTAGGATCTCTTTTAAAAAATATTTTTAAATAGCTTGCGCGGTCTTAAATCACGACCAACACACTGAGTTGTTCTAAAGCTGATTTGCACTAATCCTCGACTAATCCTGCAAGTCCTCTTTCTGTTATCTTTATAATTAGATGTGTGAAGTTGATGATCAGAGTCTTCTTGACTCTGAAGATAATAATAATAATAATAATAATAATAATAATAATAATAATAATAATAGACGTATTAGGAGCATTATACAATAGTCTCAATGCTCTTACAACAATATATTCTTAAATATACTGATAAAACTTATTACAGTTTCATTATAAGATAAAGCCTACTACATATATTACCACTATAAACAAATAGACTATTAATTTTAAAAAAGAAAAGTCTTAACTGCTGACTTAAAATTACCCAACATATCAAAGCTTCTAATTTCCTGTGGTAATGAATTCCACAGTTTTGGTGCCGAAACCGAGAACGCTCTGTCTCCATGAGTCACCGTTTTGGATTTTGGCTCAATTAGCAGATTACTGTCTGATGATCTCAAAGCACGAGTAGGTTTATATTTATTTAGCAAATCAGTAATATAAACAGGCGCCTGGCCATGCAAAGCCTTGAAAGTAATTATTAGTATCTTAAATACAATCCTTGATCTCACCGGCAACCAGTGAAGATTACGAAGCACAGGGGAGATATGCTCCGATTTTTTAACCCCTGTTACAAGTCTTGCAGCTGTATTTTGAATTCGCTGTAACTTGCCGCCCTGAGGTAAGATGACCGCCCTGATTCGCTGTAAGATGACCGCCCTGAGGCCGTCGAAACGTCAGTCATCAACAATAGTCTTTCTCAAGACTACAACAACCTGGACGATCAACTTCACACATCTAATGATACTCCTAGGTTCAAACCATTTTCTTTATCTTTATAATATTATGAAAATTAGGAAGTTTTTAACAGTTGAATCCTGTGCTATCCTTATCCATGCTTTTATTGCTTGTCGATTAGACTATTGTAATAGTTTATATAGGTAATATATAAAATTATAAGTAGGTAAGTCATAACTTACCTACTTTATCAGATACCCAAATTGTAACGTATACAAAATGCTGCTGCTCGTTTGGTTGCTCAGGTTCCGCGTTTTTCGCATATTACTCATGTACTTGCTGATTTGCACTGGCTGCCAGTTAGATTTAGAATACTTTTTAAGATCCTTATTTTTACCTTTAAAGCTATTTATGGTTCTGCTCCTAGTTATTTGTCTGATTTAGTCACTATTAAAGTGCCTATGAAAGAAAATTTTTATTTTATATTTTTGCTGATGAAGGATTAAAAAATGGGTGTGCCCCTACCTCAAAATTATTTATTGTCTTATTTGGAAGAACTTTTAAAATGATAAAGTAACTTCTTTTGAAGATTTTCGTTTCTTCGCTTTGTTTTTGAGATATATCAGTCGGTTTGATATGCAAATGTACGGAGTTTACGTCACACATGCATAATGAGTTATTGGAGAAATGTGTGTATCTCTTTCATTCTCGAACGAAATCCTTTAAAATCGAGAAGTTTGGTGTTGTGGGAGAAACACGCACACGTGTTATTCACACTTTAGTGTTTTTATTTGATGAACGCAAAGATATATAACATTCTCTGATAAGTCATTATGCATGTGTGACGAAATTCCATACATTTGCATATCAAACAAACTGATATATCTCAAAAACAAAGCGAAGAAATGAAAATCTTCAAAAGAAGTTACTTTATCATTTTAAAAGTTCTTCCAAATAAGACAATAAAAAAAATTTATTATTGTGGGCACTTTATTATTGTGTCCTTTTACATCCCAAAACCTCAATCAAACAAGATGAACTTTATGCGACAAATCCCGCGCGGCAGGAAATATATGCATAATAGACCTGTGACGTAAATACCTTTGCAGCCAGGTAGCTAAAGTTTTCAATGGCAAAATTCACGTGGTCGGGCTGTAAACAATAGCGTTTGCAAAGGTATTTACATCACTACTCATCTCAGACCCCTTATAATTTTTCGCATAAAGATTTTCCAATGGATTATTTTTACTTAAGCACTATTTTAATACAGAATATTAGTTTTGGATATTTTCCATTCACAAATATCAAATAAAAATTATCGCTTTAGGCACTTTAAGTAACAGTCTAGGTATAACCTTCGATCTAATAACGAACTCCTTCTGGTTACATCCTCTGCTAAACTTCGCCCAATACTTGGTGCAAGAACATTTACCTCGACATGTATTTGAAACATCAGTTCTCTTCCTATTTTTAAAGGGTAAATGAGATGAAAATTCGTCTATCCAATTTTGATTTTATCTAAAAGTATTTTGAAAATGAAGCAGAATGGCTTTCTCGGTTTCTCAATACCTCATCTCGTTCAGAGATATTCAGGTTTTTGAAACATGCAAATTAGACACCGTATGACGTCATTTTCTTACATAGACTAAACAAAATTTACAAAATTGGGAATATCTCTGTAAATAACAAGCGGAATGTTTTGAAACTTTGCACACCAATGCCAATGATGAAAGTGTACACCACTGTATGAAGTGATATTGTTGCTAAGAAGACCACTAAAAAGCAGGAGTCTTTTAACTAAAAAAACTAAAATCTTAATTGTCTCTTTCTTAAAGAATAAGATGATTTAGACCTCAGAAATACAATATCTTCATGTCTACGAACCGTTGAATCTATGTACTACAGTAGACGTTATTTGATGAGAAATAAACAACTTTTGTTTTACAAATGGAAGAGATCTGACACCAAGAGATCTCCATGGCAACAACACACTATGCACTCATGTACACTTTCATCATTGGCATACATGTGCAAAGTTTCACAAAATGTTCCTCAGAAAATGACGTCATACGGATCTAATTGCATGGTTTAAAAATCATAATATCTCTGCAACGAGATGAGGTATTGAGAAATTACCAAGATAGCAATTATGTTTCATTTTCAAAATACTTTTCGATAAAATCAAAATTGGATAGACGAATTTTTCATCTCAATAGCTCTTTAAAAAATAACTCAGAACATATTTTTATCAAAAAGCTTTTAATTAAAATGTTATTGTATTATTATATTATGTAGTATCATAAATAGTGCATATGAACATTTTTATGCTAATTTCGCTTTATAAATGTTGTATTATTATTATTATTATTTACAAATATCAAGGTTAGGATTAGAATTAGAGTAGTTCTTGAAAATGGGAAGGTCCTTTTGCGTTATCCCTTTTTATTTAGCCTTGTCTTTCTCGACCTCACTCGCGAGGGGATAATACAGAATCAGTAAAGAAATACATAATGGTTTCCGTGTTTGGATAGTGTGATCCAAACACGCGGGAAGTTGCGAGACTGGAGAAAAGCGTAAAAAAATACGAGCCGCCAGGCGAGTGTTTTTTTGCTTTTCGAAAGTCGAGCAACTTCCCAAGTGTTTGGATCACAGTATCGAAACACGGAAAAACCATTAGGTATTTATTTTATAAAATAAAATAATACAAAAGAACGAGCAGCAAAACTTAAGGATATTAAGAGCCTGCGTATCATACATGTTATTTTATAAAGGTCATTCTTGTGCTTTACAGGTTGATAACGATGCACGAAGCGAATCTGAAGACTCAGAAAATGACAAAGAAGTACAAGACAATGGTGTTGTAAAAAATGGGATAATTAATGACAAGCCAAAAATACAGTGATTTGTCGTGCATGTGTTTTATCTGTATTTTCATTTATGTAGATTATGTAACACATTCACAACTTTTCGCTGCAATTTTAGACCGTTCTTAACATTGCAGTGTGTTTGTATTTATTTTATGTCAAATTCTTTTTCTTACTTATGGGCCTTATGTTATTTTGTGACCCTATAATGATCTAAGTACTTATTTTATCCCTTATAAAGTCTATCATTGTGTTATTGAAAAAGTATATCCTCGGTAAAATTAATTGAATCTGAAAATAAATTTGACTTAGTTTTACTAAAACATTAACTTGCTTAGTTGGTGTGTTTCGCTATTGCAGAGGCGGCGCGACCTGGGGGATGGGGTAGAGGGGTATTTACCCTCCCCAAAATTTGGGCAAGCAAGACGTCAGATGGCTTACTCTTACACCAATTCCATTACTTCATTATTACCAACCTTTTAGCAAGATCTCACAGTTTTGGTGGCGTCAGCTATTCACACGCATCGCACAGAATAATGGTGTGAGATGGCATCAGCAACTCGCATTCGTCATATTATTTTGATGGTCTTGATTGACAAGTCTCCTTGCACACACCTTAACCATGCACACACAAATAGTCCCACAAGTTTGTTGATATCTTGCAAGGTGACTCCTGCGTGCACTTTAAATGATAGTTGAAGTTGTGGTTCATCATTATTTCGAGTAGTTCATTGTTTTTTGATATCGATACATGATTTCAACCTAAATCTGATCTAAAAAACTTCTGATCTAAAAAACTTACTTTATTCCAGAACAATATGTTACACAAAGTGCTATTGATGCACAATCAGGAACATCGAGATGACGTCGGTACCCATGTTTGTCCGCATTTACCCACAATTATTGCGGCCATAACAAAAGAAAATAGCTCATTTGCAATCGTTTGTGAGTCAAATTTGGTTTGTTTGTCCGCATTTTGAGCTATTAATAGCAACCGCTTAAAGGGCTATTGTATAATTATATATAATACTCATTAATAACTATTCACGAAGAAAAGACAAAACAAATCAGTGGCATGACGGAGCTTCACTATATCTGATACACTGATCTCGAAAGAAGACTTTTACTGCGACTTTAGTCCCTTAGTAGGCACCTGTCGAATTTTGCAGGCTTCATTTTCTGCCGGTTGCTCGATCCAGTCTTCTTTCGAGATCAGTGATCTGATACAACACCAGTGGTTGTATCCATAAATTATCACATAAACTTTTCCTTCGATTTTCTCGGCTAAAATGATTGAATCTTCAATATTATCGCTAAACATGAACGTTTACATGCATTCGTATCACATGCTATTTACAACATTCGCGTCGAAGCTCCGATACAACACTTCCGCTTATGTTGTAAATAATACTTGTACTTGTTTAAGGCATAGTTAGTAGAGGGGGATGGTTTGGAAGCTCCATTGTCTTTCAAGATGATGCAATGGTCATGTTATTGTATTGGAGAAAGTGTTTGTTATTGGTTGGAGAAAGGAAATTCTATGGACACGTGACGATGAAGGACTACACTAATTAAATCCGAACGTTGTTATTGGATGACTGCTTCATTATACAGAAAATATGTTCAGTGACCGTGAAAATGAACAACAACATAGAACAATCACTTTTGCGGACCTTCCAAACCATCTCTTCTAACTATGTTTAAGGTATGATAAACCTACTTTGATTTAATGTACTTGATTTAAGGTAAATACAAGTCTGATCTAATAAACCTACTTTGATTTAATATACTTGATTTAAGGTAAATACAAATCTGATCTAAAAAACTTTATATCAGAACAATATGTTACATGTTCCTGATCGTACATCAATTACACTTGTTATTTATTAACTAATTACAATATAAACTGGAAGTTATTCTTTCAACAATAATCGTACTTAGTCCAGGTCTAATTCTTCTTCATGTGCATGACTGTCTCTTTCAAAGTCTTGAACATTCACTAAAACACTTAAAACTGCATAAACTTCCGGTGCAGCAGCCTTAACCATTCGACAAACCTTCTGCACTTGAGAAGATCTCCCGCGCTTTCCTGTCTTCAGAAACGTGGCAAAGGTCTCACAGTTATTAGTCACAATATTGAACTCCTCTATATCTCCTGCAGAAACCATTTCTTCCGCTCTCTTTATTACGTCATCCACAGGCAGCGAGCATCTTTGGTCACATACAACTTTGTATATCGTTCCATCAACAGAAATGGTCCTCATAAATCTATTGATATCCTCTTTGCACGCTCTTGTTAAATGTGCGTCCCTGAATAACCATTCCTGATGGATGATATAATGTGGTTCAATAAATATTCCATGATGATAATAATGATCTCCGACAATGGTGTTAAGAATCTTAAATGATGGATTGAACAATTCTAGCTGCACTTTACGTTTTAAAGCCACTTGATCTCCACTTTTTAAGTCAGTCAAAGCTACGGGTTCTAAACCATCTATATTATTCAAAGCCATCATATACTGTATATCTTGACTTTGGTTGCTTTTTCTCGCAAAGATTTGTCAAGCGATCCGAAAGTTGTTATTTTGAATAATACTTTCACTTTGCACCCAATTGTGTTTTCATACAGGCGGAGATATAACGGGAACCCCTGCGGACACAGAACAGACTTACCGAACGTATATTCCATATATGGACGAGCAAATACATTGCCCTCGTATAACTCCCCCCGCCTAACGAGTTTTCTAACCCGCCGGCTGTGTTTTTGCGTTTGCGTGTACACTCGTAATTCACTGAAAACCAAGGTACTAAAGGATTTGTCTGGTATTTCGAGTTCAAACAAGTTGAGGTCCATTTTTGTGACTACCGCTGATCTGTCAGCGGGAGCCACAATGTCGGCGAGATTTTGCTTGAGTGGTTGATTGAGTGCTTGCTTGGACCTCATTTACGTCATACTCGAACAGCTATCGTGAGATGTCGACAAGATCGATTTGAGCGGAGTATATTTGAGTAGAAATGCTAGCTAGCGGCCATTATCGATTTGTGAACTGACGAACTACATCAAGAGGTTTTTATCAAGGGTATACACGTTTGCGTAAAATAACAAGTACGTGTGTTATGTATTTAGACTCGCTAATTCCAAATCTGTTTTCAGAATTGGTTAAATATTAAAAACGGTTAAACATTGATCGAGATAACGTCAGGGGGGAGAGCCCCCTTTGCTTGTTGAACTAAAACCAAAAATTCAACTAAATTTGATTGGCAACTAATTTCTAAGTACATAAACCGTTTTAAGAAGGGTATTCACGTTTTCGTAATATATATAATAGACACGTATGTTATGTATTTAGACTCGGTAATTCCAAATGGGTCGATGGGTGATGTAGTGGGAAACATTTCTAGTCGAGTGGGAGCAAGAAGGGAAAGAAATAGAGAAAATCAAACAGAATCTGGGAATAACAACAACAGTCAAAGTTCACAAAATGTTAATGCCGGGAGCAAGAAACATCGAATTTGCATACGATCTGTCAAGTAAATTCGAGCTTGCGTATAGTTTGGCGATTAGCAGCTCATGGCCCACCTTATCAAACGCTTTAGACATGTCTAAATAAACCACGTCTATTTGACCTGCACCGCTGTCCAAAAGAGTACCAATGTGATCAATGGCTTCGATGAGGTTGGTTATACATGATTTGCCTGTTAAATCAATGCTGAGAACTGTGAACTTGTTGATAGAGGTGACTTTTTATGTTATTTAGCACGCATCTCTCTAGAATTTTGGACACTATAGATAGTAAGGATATAGGTCTATAGTTCTCTGTGTGTTCGTTGTTGCCTTTCTTGTATATTGGTACTATGTGTATGTTGGCAAGTTTCCACTCATCAGGTAAAGTTCCTGTCCTGAGAGATTTGTTGAACAAGCAGCACAGAAATGGAGCTATGACTGCGGCTGTTTCTCTCAGTAACCTAGCGGGAATATCATCTGGACCCGTTGCTTTTGTGGTATCTAGCGCTTCGTTAAAATCGCCCACTATTAGCATATTTTCGTGCTGATCGCATTAATATCTTATGATTTAACACCGTTATTAGTTCCACTGCCACTATTTCTAGCTGAGATCCATTTAGTTTGTCCCCAGAATATTCTCGGACTATTTGGAAAGACTCCGTTTTGGCGGCGATAAGTACTCCACCGCCTCTACGATTGACTCGGTCTTTCCTGAACACTATATAGCCGGGGTGAAGTATTTCGTGATGATGTTCTTGTTAAGCCAGGTCTCATTGACTACCAGTTGTTGTGGTCTAGTGGTTACCACACATGTTTATGAGCTGGGAAACCCGTGTTCAAACCCTGGGTCAGACCACTCTTAAAATAATTGAGGGTCTTAAAATAATTGAGGAGAAGCAATAACACCAGTAAATGGTAAGACTTTCGGGTCTTCTCGGAAAACGACCTTAAATCGTTTTCCGTTCACCTAAGAGTGATAAACTGAATAGTCAAGCGCTTAAAACTTGAGCCTCTGGCTCGGAGAAATATGGCAACCTTATCCTGCGTGATCGACTCTAAATAAATCATACTCATACTCATACAGACTACGTCAGAATTTTCTGCATACACTAAGTCCTGAAAACACTGAAGATTGCAGCTCACTACCTTATTGGTCGCCACGTCTCTATTCGAGCTCTTAAGATAACGAGTCGTGAAGTTTCATTTACGAGTCGTGTCAAGTGGAGTGCCTTCACGAATCGTACGGATCGTGAAGTTTGGTTTACGACCCGTATCAGGTCGACAGTATTGGACATGTATGGATGTGTACCGCCCCCTTCGCTGGAGAAAGCTCAGGCTGTGAAAGTTCTAATGAAGAAACGTAACTGGAGTGCACCTGGACCAGATAGGCTGACAAATTTCTGGTGGAAACGGGCCTACTCTCTCCACGCGGATGTGACGTCAGCTTTCGTGGCCATCTCGAAAGATACCGAGAGGTTTCCTTTGTGGTTCTCAGAGGGAAAAACGAAACTCACTCCCAAACCTGGAGAGTTCTCTAGTGAGAATCAACGACCGATTACCTGTCTAAATAACATGTACAAGTGGTTCACATCCTGTCTGCTAAGACCTATGAATCATCACTTAGATGATTGTGAATTAATGGTAGAACAGCAAAGAGGTGCAAAGATCGGCAGTAGTGGAACAATGGACAATCTGTTAATTGACCGAATGGTCACATTAGATTGTCATAGAGGTAAACGTAATTTGAGCATGGCGTGGATTGACGTGAAAAAGGCATATGATTCCGTAGACCATGGATGGTTAAAGAAGATGATGCAGGTGCACAGATTTCCAGTTTGGTTGTGTGGAGTTATATACAACCTATACGCAAGCTGGAACACAAAGATCGTGGTTAACACCAAATGCGGTAAAGAGTCCTCTGGAACAATTCATTTTAACAAGGGTCTACCTCAAGGAGATGCGCTGTGCACACGGCTATTTACGCTGTGCCTAAACCCAGTTGCCTGGAAATTGAGTTCCACTGAAGGATACAGGATATCCAAGCCTATAGCTCGAAGATAACAAGTCTACTCTATGTCGATGATCTTAAAGTTTTCGCAGAAAGCGAAGTTGAGTAGAGTCCTGAAATCGACAAAAGCTGCGATGGAAGGCATTGGTCTCCAATGGAACCCCAAGAAATGTAATGTAATACACATTAAAAAGGGGGCTCAAACGCAAGAGGCTGAGGTTCTGAAGCTAGATCAATCATCGGTAATAGAATATCTTAAAGAGGAGACACAGTACACGTTTTTGGGCGTTCCAGAGAAGCTGATTCAAGAAGAGAAGTTGGTGCTAGAATGCGCAGCGAAAGTCTACCTCCAAAGATTATCGATCATTTGGTCAAGCCCACTATCCGATTACAACCGTGTCTTAGCTTCCAATCAATTTGCAATGCCAGTGCTCTCTTATCTCATGTGGACACAGCACTGGCCGCTGGCAGAGTTGAAACAGATTGACAGAGACGCGCGGAAGATTATCGTGGAGAGTGGTGGGAAACATCCGTTGGGATCAACGGCCCTTGTATACCTACCGAGAGACAAATGAGCTGGGCGTGGTCTTTGCTGTGTGGAAAACGAGTGCAAACTAACCAAGATCAAAGCAGGTATCAAGATGTATAGAAATACAGATCCCACAGTACAGTTGGTTCGGGAGTTTGAAGAAAGAGCAGTTGATCAAGGCCATCAATCGTTAGTAAAGGAGGTGTTAAAATATGCTAACGAGATTGGAATCACAGTAACAACAAAGGGGAAATGGCATCTGGAGAGAAGGTTAAGAAACAACTGAAGACAGCAGTTGAGGAACAGCTTCGAGATAAAATCCGAGGTGAAAAGTGGCAAGGGAAATTTCTAAAATCCAGATGGGATGATGAAAAACTGAACCAAATAGGATGCTTTGCATGGCTGAAGGAGCACCCTCGCACACCATAGCTGGGATGATGGAGCTCTACGAACATATAACTCCAACGAAGTTGTACACATCACATAAAACGAAGACAAGCCAGACTGATGACGTCATGTGCAGATTGTGTGGTAAGGCCGCGGAGAGCCTTGCACATGTGTTAGCAGAGTGTTCAGCACTGGCACAAAACAAGTACCTCTCAAGATACAATGCAGCCTTAAAAATCATCTTCTTCGAGATGCTGAAGGTGATGAAGCTAGCGAGTACAGTTCCACCGTGGTACTCCCCAAAGGTACCGGGCCCGATTTACGAATCTGAGGATGCGCAAGTATTCTGGGATGTACCGATATATGCAGAGTACAACCATGTGACAGCGAATAGAGTAGATGCTCGGTTCGTAGATCACAAAAGTAAGAAAGTAATGGCTGTAGAGATGAGCTGTAGGTAGATAATTTTAATGATGGTATAATTTTAATGACTTTTAAACATTTAGACTTATTAAGTTTTAGTAGATATTCTGTTACAACAATTTGTTTTATATTAATCCTTGATAGCAACATAGGTTACGTACTTGCGCCCTATGTTACTTTCTATGTAATTAGCATTCATACGTGTCATACTGCTATAATAATAATAATAATAAAGACGTATTAGGAGCATTATACAATAGTCTCAATTCTCTTACAACAATATATTCTTAATGTTACTTATAAAACTAATTACAGTTTCATTATAAGATAAAGCCTACTGTATATATTACCACTATATGAACAAAAAACTATTAATTTAAAAAAAGAAAAGTCTTAAGTGCTGACTTAAAACTACTTCTTCTTATAAAACGACTTCTTCTTCTTAAAACTACTTCTTCTTGGTAAGGAGATCTTGCCAGTTCCTTCTGCTGCCGGAGATCTTAAGTAATTTTGGACGTTTCTTTGACTTACGACGAGCATGTTACCTCATGAGTGGTTTCTAAGTACACTGCCAGCCTTATTAACCCAGTGAAATATATTTTAGATAAACAGACTTTAAAAACAGTCGGATGAATCTCTAGGGAGAAAGAAAGTCGGGCGAGGTTCGGATTTCTAGTATCTGAAGTATGTTGACATTAATAATAAGCTAATCTAACCACTGTAGGTACGTCTTGAGTTTACGCTTAAAAATTTCAACAGAGGGGTTATCTTTAATTTTCATCGGTAAATTGTTCCATAAACTCGGAGCACAAACCGAAAACACTCTAAACCCCATACTATTTCAGACGATATGAATGTTACAAAGAAGCAACTTCTCTGCAAATCTAAGAGCTCTCTTCGTTGCATAGACGTCCACCCCGTAAGATAGGAATATAGCCATATAGGAGGAATATATAGGAAGGTGCTAATTAGTCGTTAAATATCTTATGTGTAAACAATTAAATCTTAAAATTAATGCGTTGTTCCACAGGTAGCCAGTGTAAATCAATAAGCAAAGACGTAATGTGATCCGCTTTACGTGACAAAGATATGAGCCTAGTAGTTATTATTTATGAATTAAACACGTACTGTAACCGCTGAAGTAAATAACTTGGCAGGCCATATAGGAGGGCATTGCAACGTCACAAACGCGTGAACAAGGGTCTTAGTGGATTCGATGCTAAGATATCTGCTAACTAGAGAAATGTTTCTAATATGATAAAATGCAGACTTGCAGATTTCATTGATGTGCTTGTCAAGGTTTATTGTGTTGTCAAATGTAACACCAATGTTCCTGTAGAATGAGTTGGAGGAACAGGGAAGACCCCGACAATAACGGCTGTGGGCGATGTCTTAAAATCTTTCATTCCCAATGCACACTTCTCTAATCTCTGAGATAGGACTCAAACAATGCATGCACCGTCTCCTCAACCCCGAAGCAGTTAGAGAGCCTTAATGACAGAAGTACTGTATCTGATGGTCAACCGTGTCAAAGGCGGATAAAAGATCTAACAGCAGCAGAATGACACACATGTCATCATCTATAAGTAGTATAGCAAATAGCGGGGCGGGCGGCCCCATATACGATTCATACAACGTCTCACATACAACGTCTCGCACACAACATCACGACCTACCAGACACCCGTCCCTTGATATCAAAATGTCGCAATCGCCTGAAACGACATACCCCAATCTCATCAAGACGCTATTCACGGCGATATATTGCCCATATTTGGGGTAGCATATTTTTCTAGATGTCGTTTCATAAACTGCCCTGTGAATGGAGAGTGACCATGTCAAGGGTGTCTGGTAACAAATTGATATTAACTTTGAGATGTTGTGTGAATCGTATGGGGACACTGACACTGGCTCCGCTATTTCCTATACTAGTCTACGGTAAAGACGACGATAATCATCCACCGTGGGGTCAACTAACTTCATAATACACATCATAACTGCTTCCAAAGACAACGGCATTGACTCCTATGCATATAGTCATAAAAACATTGTAGTGAACGACGACAACACGTCCACTGATACGTGTTAAACGCCATGGTCACCGTGTTGTGGTGTTGGCCACATTTGAATTGTGAGTCACACTGAAAAGTGGGTCATTACATTAATTATATGGACATCCTCAGCCAATTGGAGTACTTTGGTAAGAACTATGACAAAGCCTTCAAAAACATTCAGTCAGCAGTTGCAGATGAGGCCAAAGCGAGGGTCGTTAAGCATTTACCAAACGTTGACATAGACGACTATACATTCGACCCATCTACCACTAAAGACGGACGTGTGAAAAGCGTCAACATATTTTATGTCGGTGGAGACGGTATGGTGGACGTGACTAGTCGTTTCAACAAGCGCGGCGGACTTGAGGTCACAATGTTTTTCTTAGCAGCACTCGTCTAAACCAAGGGGAAAGTTCTGTCGCTTCAGTGGCGTAACGTTATATCAGGGGGCCCCCGGTTCAAAATTTGTGAAGGCCCCCCTTGTACGTGCATGCGTTTTTCGTTTCTCAGAGGCCTCCCTGGCAATTTGTTTATTCTCTACAGCCTGAGCCTGAAGGCGGTCCGAACCCATAGTAGTTACGCCACTGTGACGATCTGTATTTGAAAAGTGATGTGTTGTTACTACTTACTCGCTCACGTTTTTGAGAACTTTAGAAAGACGTGTCATCGTTAGTATAAACAAGACCCATGTCACTATTTTACATCACCTGGTGTGGAACTTGAATAGCGTAGAGTCTGGCTGCTATTAATAGCTCAAAAAGCGGACAAAAACACCAAATTTGACTCACAAATTATTGCAAATGAGCTATTTCTTTTGTTATGGCCGCAATAATTATGGTTTCAGTTTGTAGAGTTACTGGTATGCGTGGTGGTGTGAGCACGTTTAGAAAGAGGTAACACAAAAGAAAGCGAAGTCTTAATGCAAAATAACTCCCATTAATCGTGTTGCTGGCCTGCAGACTGCTGTTTATACTGTACTGTATTATTCTATTTATACTGTATTATTCTATTTACACATTTAATATCATATCAATAACATTTCTCATTTAAACAAATAAATTATAAAAATATTAGAATGGTATTGGTGTACCATTATATGAATAAAATCCTCCAGTATCCGACATGTCCAATGATGAGATGAATTCAATAATGTTTGGAGCTGTAATACTGTAGGGTAAAGGTCCTTCTTCTTTGTTTTCTTGTTTTCTTGGATGTATACATACTACTATTATGCCATTATCTTTCAAGTCAATACTAAGACATTTTGTAACCATATTCAATGCTGCCTTACTTGCTCTATACGGATACATTCCTCCCTGTTCATTGGACGAAATGGACCCTTAAGCAAAAATTGATAACTTGTATAAATGCATCTGAAGATATTTTCATATAAATTTATTTAACAAGTGTGAAGCACAAGTTAACTATTGCTTCATATAAATTGAGAGTGAATAATTTAATTGTTTTATTATAATCGTTATTTTTTCAAAATAATTTTTAAAAAATGGCACATACTGTGTATAAGCACTGTATTTTTAAAAATTTGTATAACATCACTCGACACTACTCAACATCTATCAACAATTAGATAGCGAGTAGATGGCCAATCAGATTGCAGCATTTGTATTAGACTACCAGTACGTTTTTACTATATTTTTCTCTACAGTTTCGTGTTATTCAATGGAAATATTCAACATAGATGTTCATAAATCCAGATAAACCTATTATATAACCAATTAATTTGTTTATTTTACAGTCACCACTATTAATAATTATTTAAAAATATTTGCTTAAGTTTGGAATTATCTTTATTTTATATAACACTGGTACACTTTTTCAGGTCTGTTTTTGCGCTAATCCCCCGCATATAAGCGTATGTGCCTTAATGTTTTATTAATAATACTCAAACTTTTTATGTTAAATTATCGAACATTGTCTATTATAAATTGTAGTGTCACAGTGAATTCATTCATTTGTTAACTATACCATACTAAAATCCAATACTCAAGAGTTATTGCTTTTGATTTATAATTATGGTATACAAAATATAAATGACCCTTTTTACTCCGAAAATTATGGGAAAATTTTCGGAGTAAAAAGGGTCATTTATATTTTGTATACCTTAGAAAAATAATTATAAATCAAAAGCAATAACTCTTGAGTATTGGATTAATTTAACATAAAAAGTTTGTGTATTATTAATAAAACATATTCTGTTCATGTCTATCAAACTTGCAGATTTTGATTGTTTAAGGGTGCCTTTATCCGAGGACCAAGGTGCGCTTATATGTAGGGGAATAGGATATAGCATGTGCATTTCAATGCTAGTGGTTATAAGAACACTAACCATGGTTAAACCAGTGTCGTAGCAAGCTCAACAGCTCCACTGTCCCAGGAGCGGAAGGAGGGTGTGGGCAAGAGGCAGTATGTTATCGCAGACTAAAAGATTGGGAAGCTGAACAAGGATTTCTATCCCTAACTCTTGTTCACTTATCAGTGATGTGTGGTGACTATAGTGTTAGGCAAGCAACATTAGTTGGTGAACATTCATCAAAAAGCTGTGACCATCTAGGGAGATCTGTGGGTATGCACCCCATTTTTGAAGCTCTATAGAATTGCATTTTAAGCGATAAAGAAATTTATAGGATAGAACAAGACTAGCCATATTTTATCAGTTTTAAAATATTAATTAAAATATTACACTCCTAGAGACAGATAAATCATAGTACAAAATGATAATACTGTACTGTAGTTTATCAAAGATTACAAATTGACAATGTATAAAATAAGTACATCAACATATGACAATGCAATTGTGTCTCTTATTTCTCTGCTGTATTCAGGGGTAGCGCCAGATGGGGGCAGGGGGGGCTACAGCCCCCTGTCGGGGACCCTTAGCCCCCCTGTCGGGGAAAAATTAACAATTCGTCGGGGAACGAGCGGGAAGAAAAAAAAGAAAAAAGAAAAAAAGAAGAAAAAATATGAAAAAAGAAAAAAGTTTGTCTATTATTTTTACATATTAACAAAGGTAAATCAACTTTCGTCTCAAAGGTAATCAACTTTCATCTCTGGCACAAATCTATCACCTCTGTGTTGTTTCGCATGCTCACTGTAGTTTTTTCATATGAATATTATTGTTAGAGTTAGTTTCGTATACAGTAAGGAAATACTGACAATAACATCGTGACTTTCATTGTTTTTAATTTTAATTTTTTTTGTTAAAACTGCATCCAAAATGAAGGAAATAGCGTTTCAGAGGCTTAGAAAATCAAAAATTATCCGGGGGAGCATGCCCCCGACCCCCCTAGAGGAGTTAACAATACCTGTTAGCCCCTGCGTCGGGGAATTCCTGGCGCCATCCCTTGCTGTATTACTGAATGTTATGGTAATTTATGCAGACTGATGTTTTTGGTGAATTTGCCATCTTCATTCTCTTCTAGCTTGACTGCTTGAGACTGAGGTGTATATTATTATCTTCAGACAGGAGTAAAGGACCTAAGGTGGACACAATTTTCTAACAATGTTTCTATAAATTTTTAAATTGTCAGGCTGTAGCACCCCAGGCACCCCCCCCCCCCCCCCCCTTCCCAACACTGTAACCATCTCTGATTTTACAAATGTGTTAAACACTTACCCATTACGGAACTAATGTTGACAATTGCGGCATTTTTTCGAGTCTTTTTTGCATTATCCAGCAAAACAAATGAGCTAAGTGTCGAATGAAATGTTTTGGCCAACATTAAAGGGGCAACAGTATTTGTCTGAAAAGTTCTTCTCATATCTTCACAACACACTGCTTCAAGATCTTTTCTCACGTGAGTCTCGGCATTGTTTATCAAAAGGCTTAGTCCAATTCCCTCTAATTTATCTTCAATAAAAACAGCAGCATCTGAGACTTGATACTCGTCGTTCACTTCCATTTCCAAAACACTGACTTTCGTTCTGCGATTCCAAAACCCATTATAGCTCCTTAAAGTTGATGATGTCTCGATATCACGACAGGTAGCAAATAAATATTGCGGTGGTTTTTTTAAACTCAACAGATATCGAACCATTTCCAACCCAAGTCCACGATTGCATCCTGTTATCAAGACAGAATACAATATTCCTTCTGCGTGGAAATTGTCCACCATTATTGTGAGACCAACTCGTAACTCTCGTTCCTTGGTCGCATCCGGTTTCAAAAGGCCGGATGCGACATAGGCTAACAAGAGATTAAGGTTAGAAAACTCATTAGGCGGGGTTATTTGAAGTGACAAAATTCCCCTTAATCTCCATGTTCGCTATATCCTGAAATTAAGATGAAGTACTTACCGCGTTCTTAAAAGGTTCTTGAAAACAACATTAGATACTCCAGGAGAATATTTCTTGCCAAGATTTAAACAAATATAATTTGATGATGTTTAGACTTACATATGATAACCCAGCCGTCCCTCACGTTGTAAGCCACAAATTACTGGACTTGTTAAGGCATTGTAAGCAGTAAATTATTGGATTGTAACAGGGGGGAAAGTGCCCCCGTACCCCCTACATAAATTTACACATCGCGCCTTCGGCACTTGGTTGTGCCCCCACCACCCTCCCCCCACATTTAAAGCCGCTCCGCGGTCCCTGAACCGACCCCAAAACAACAAAGATCCTAACCTAACCCCCGCCTAAAGAGTTTTCTAACCCTAACCCCGCCTGTTTACTAAGTCGTTAGGCGGGTTTAGGGTTAGGATCTTTGTTGTTTTGGGGTCGGTTCAGGGACCGCGGAGCGGCTTTAAAAGTGGGGGGAGGGTGGTGGGGGCACAACCAAGTGCCGAAGGCGCGATGTGTAGATTTATGTAGGGCGAACATTTTTAAATCTAGACTCTCGGAAAGGGCATTTCCTGCATTTTGGAGAGCAATTTTACAAAATTCTGAAGGGTGAAACACATCACTTTTAACAGAGCCCCAACGTAAGATTTACAACAAGTTTCAAAATAACCTCTGACCATTGGAAGTTAGGAGTAAGGAGAAAACCCCTGTAGGTCAAAACGGATAATGGGTGTATTGGTTATGAAATGGGAGGGGTGTAAGTAATAATTAACAATTAAACACGAATCTTGCACAGCTGACTGTGCGATATCAAAGGACCAAAAACCCAATACTCCATCGCATACAACAAAGCATCCAGATTAAACATCTAGATGTTAATCTGGTCGTACAATACTCTTAGTAAAGTAGTACTGGTGTTTTTAAATGGAGAATACGCCGAAATTTCTTTTCCGATTTTCGTTTTGTGCCACAAATTCATTTGGGGCACGTACCCCCCCCCCCCCCCCCCCTTACGCGGTCCCTGCGGTTAACAAGTCCAGTAATTTGTGGCTTACTGGTGAAGATATCTGATGAACATTTTTATGCGAAACCGCTGATTGGAAGAGTTAT
Organism: Chrysogorgia sp. JL179-B06; assembly: GCA_035772405.1. Lineage (NCBI taxonomy): Eukaryota > Metazoa > Cnidaria > Anthozoa > Scleralcyonacea > Chrysogorgiidae > Chrysogorgia > Chrysogorgia sp. JL179-B06. The sequence continues at coordinate 4,544,106 of JAYKKM010000391.1, forward strand.
ACCCAATGTGATGTGCCTTTCGTCCTTGGGCAATGTATTTGCTCGTTTAATTTGCTGTTCCTTATTATCCAGGTTATCCTCAGTCTTAGATTCCCACTACTGTAATTGTTAAATGCTCTTAGATTACCAATTATGGGTAATTCTATTCACTACCTTTTCGCGTTAACTGTATATCCAAAACACTGCCTACGCAGCACTCTACAGTGTGTATAAAAAAAACAACTGAATCCTTAGAAAACGGTTTTATACTCCTGGGAAATTAAAAACACGGTCTTATGCAACGTCAGGAAATATCTGAATACAGGAACTAGCCAATTAACCGTAACAAGGGCAATTCTGGCAGGCGAAGAACCACACGGGGAATATTGGGAAATATTGTTGCTGTTAGAGCTCTGCTCCAACAAAATCCGAGGTGTATAAAACCATAAAACCATATTTTTTACACACCGTGGCTCAGAGGTGTCAAGGTGACAATAGGTTGTTTGAAAGGAATGTTAATTAATTTTATGCCGGTTCAGTTTTTTTTGATACACACTGTACAGGGTGTATAAAAAAAACGCGACCTTTAGAAATTAACCTATATATTGTTGTTAAGCACAAGATTTTTTGCTCCTGGGAATTTAAAATAGCTTCTAATCGTATGAAGGAGCATAACTGCATAACAAATTGTCAAAGTACTAATTAGTCATATCAGTTCGAATAAAAATGGTTCAACTGAGCAACGAGTTTTTACTGTTTTACTCAAAGTACATTGAGTCTCGGTTTAATGTAAACAGTAAAAACTCGTTGCTCTGTGGTCAGTTGAATTATTTTATTCGAACTGATGATATGACTAATTAGTACTTTGACAATTTGTTATGCAGTTATGCTCCTTCATACGATTAGAAGCTATTTTAAATTCCCAGGAGCATAAAATCTTGTGCTTAACAACAATAGGTTAATTTCTAAAGGTCTCGGTTATTTTATACACCCTGTACTTTGTGATCACTAATTGCACGATTTGGTCTCGTGCGCGCAAAGCTCAAATCATAAAATATTTGGCATTCAAGTCAACTAGTATGTAGAATATACAACTAATTCAATTAAGAGTTTGAGGGGACAACCTTAATTGAATTAACTGATATATATCAGCAATATCGTATTTAGGGTTATAGGTAATTGATTCACACACGAGCTGTTTTTTTTAAATTGGCGTTTTTATTATTTTACTAATTTGAATTAAATTTTGACAGTAAGTTTGATGCCCGTACACACGACAAAGTTTTCCTTGACAAGTTTAATTTGTTCGTATGTACGACAGAAATGGACATGTTTTTCATTGACAAGCAGACTTGTACAAAAGCTGATGGTCTGCATGGTCATGCCAGCAGTTTTGAGCAAGGGAAACTTGTTAGTGTGTACAAAGGTCGTCAAGGAAAGCTTAAGAAAATCTATTTCACAGTTCACATGCTCGGTTAAATAATACCAAGAATGTAGTCTTCTTACAAGTTTCCACGAGTTTTGGTATCCAGAACGATGTAGGTATTTTAAATAAACATGAAAAAACGTTATTCTATATCTTTGTGTACAAATGCAACGGGTAGTGACAAGTGGCGACTTGGCGTGGTGTGGCTCAGTAAACCCTTGTAAACTTGAAGAGTAATGGGATAATGCCTAAGTGCTGCTCTGTTGACAATCTACATCAAATAATACACCCCATAACAAAAACAACCAGAGTTTGAAGAGTTTAAATGAACCACAAATAACAAGACATAATGCAAAACTCATGGAAACTTGTAAGAAAATAAATATGAAGTTCAATCACGGAGATTGTTTTGTTCATTTAAATTACCCGCGGTCTTTCCAGAATGCAACCAACGTTGCTAGGCAGGAAGTAAACTAACCAATCAGCGCAACATTGGTTGAAGGGTGTCTAACGTTAAGCACAACCGAACGTTTTCTACGTTTTCGTTGTCAACGGCGTTGTTGTGACGTAAAAATGTTCTCAATAACGTCATGTTTAGAACACGGATGACGTTAATACTCAAGGGCCAGATAATTATTCATTTCTTTTGTTTTAGAAGAAAAATTATATAACACACATCGTTCCTAACGGTCGCCTCGTGCTTTTTAATAGGGACCTTAAGATCTACGACGGCAACCTAGGACGGCGACGGTAGTATGAAAGCAATATAAATTGTAGTATTTAAATGAAACCACGGTCGATTGACTAGCATATTTGACACTCCAAGCTTGTTTTATAATCTCCAAAACGCTTCAATATTTCTAAAACGATTGTAATGTGTGTTTAAGTCAGTCTTAAGGAACAGCACTCGTTTCTTCGTGAGTTACCGTCGTCCTAAAGACGTGAAAATGTTCTCTCAGTGGCGTTCTAAACAGAACGAGGACGGCGTTGAGATTACTCTTGGGAATAAAAATTATTCAAACTTTTTGTTTCGCATAAAGATTCTTTTGTTTGAACGACGTCCCCGTCCTAGGTTGCCGTCGTAGATCTTAACGGCCACCCTGCTCCTCGGTTTCATTTTAGAGCATTCGTTGAGGATGTCAACTGTTTGTAATCTTTTTATCGAAAGACCAACAAATATCTTGCAAGGTGTCTGCTTTTTCCATATCCTCTATTCCTCCCGTGGATCATATCCCACGCAATACCAGGATCATCTGCTTGCGATGTACCCAGCATTACCCCAGTTACAAAACTTTTAATGCATGATGGGATATCGTTGTTATATTGTGGCACTTTTGAAATACGCAACAAGACAAAGATTTTGGTATATTAATTCCTGAACATTTTCCCAGCATTCCTCGTGTTGCTTTTGAAGTCTTTCAGCACATTCTACTAAGGTAGATTCTGATGCGATGATATCTCCATGAAGCTAAATGTACAGAAATATTAAATGAATAAAGAGGATTAGTAACCAGTAAAACACAAATAATTATCACATAATTCCTCAAACGCTCGTATATTTACTAAATTATAACATTTTATAAATCGAATGCTCTGAAAGGTTGGTGTACTACCGAAAAAAAGGTGTGTAAGTGGTCTAACGTTTCGAAGGTAAAGTGAAATAAAAACCGTGAATAAAAAATAAGGGACAAAAATAAGTGACAAAAAATATTATACGATAAACAATAACAAATAATTAATAAGGTGTATAAGTAGGAAAGTCATTTGTTATTTTTAGCGTCGACCAATTTTCGTCCTGCCATCCTCCTCTCTTCCTCGTCCTCTTCTACATCATCATCATCATCCTCATCATCCTCATCGTCATCATCTTCCTTCTCAACCTCTTCCTACTCCTCCTCATCTTCTTCATCATCATCCTTCTCATCATCCTCGGCGTCGTCGCCTCCTCCTAATCCTCTTTATCTTCCTCCTCCTAATCCTCCTTATCTTCATCCTCCTATTCCTGCTCATCCTCATCCTCCTCATCATCACCACCATCATCATTACCATCACCGTGATCGTCGTCGTCATCCTCCTCCTCATCTTCCTCCTCCTAATCATCTTCCTCTTCCTCCTCCTAATCGTCATCCTCTTCCTCTTTCTCCTCCTAATCGTCCTCCTCATCTTCCTTCTCCTAATCCTCATCATCATCTTCCTCCTCCTAATCGTCCTCATCTTGCTCTTCCTCCAATCCTCCTCATCTTCCTTTTCCTGCTCCTAATCCTCCTACCTCCTCCTCATCTTCCTCTTCCTAATCATCCTCCTCATATTCCTCCTCCTAATCCTCCTCCACCTCATCTTCCTCCTCCTAATCCTCTTCCTCCTAATCATCCTCCTCATCTTCCTCCTCCTAATCATCCTCCTCATCTTCCTCCTCCTAATCCTCCTCATCTTCCTCCTCCTAATCCTCCTCATCTTCCTCCTCCTCATCTTCCTCCTCCTAATCATCCTCCTCATCTTCCTTCTCCTCCTCCTCATCTTCCTCTTTCTCCTCCTAATCATCCTCCTCCTCATCTTCCTCCTCCTAATCCTCCTCATAATTTCCTCTTTCTCATAATTTCCTCTTTCTCCTCCTCCTCATCTTCCTCCTCGTAATCCTCCTCGTAATCCTCCTCATCTTCCTCCTCCTAATCCTACTCATCTTCCTCCTCCTAATCCTCCTCCTCGTCATCATCACTATCATCATCACCACCATCATTATCACCGTGATCGTTGTCGTCATCGTCGTCATCCTGCTAAATCCTCCTACTCGTCATCATCGTCATCATCACCGTCATCATTATCATCACCGTCATCATTATCGTCCCCGTGATCGTCGTCGTCGTCGTCATCGTCATCACGTGTACATCATGAATATCACAACCATTATTTTTCGAAATCAATCCGGTCAATTGGCAATTTACCTTTTAAAAACAAATCTATGTTTTAGAACTGAAAAATAACCTTCGTTTTGACTGACCATGGACTAACCTTAAGAAAGAGTGCCATATATCCCTGAGTTAACTCAAAATCTTTTCGGGATTCCAGTTGTTTCATTAGAAACTCCATCATGTTTTTCATTAAAACAATGTCACCTCCAGCGTCAGGAGAAAGACATCGAAACTCAGCGTCCACAGCAGAAGGACCAAAAGTCTTTAACTTGTTCAAGAATGGTTCGTCTATCGAATAAGATGTAGCACTCAACCATCAAGCTGACCAATGTAGGGTAAAATTATTTTATAAACAGTTATAGAACTTATAGAAGTTATAAAATACAGTTTAAGCCAATCACCGCATGCGTTATTTGGACGTTATGTTATTTGGAAGATCGTCAAGCTCAAACCCTCAGAAAATGTTTCTAAGCCCCCGGAGAGAGATCAAACTTGTAACATTCTCATCGGTAATCAGAAAGTTAAAGGTTTGACCTTATCTGATAGTCCAGGTATCGTCGTGACGTCGTCCCTGAATCATTGTCAGTATATAATGTCAAACACCTTTCAAAATTTAAAAAATTTCTCATTAGCTTATTGAGAACATTTATCGTTTTAAAGGGATATGGCAATATAAATTAACTTTGTCTCATTTGAAAGAACTCATAAAATGGTATAAGAAGACCTTTTACAATTTTTCTGTATCTTTCTTGGTTTTTGAATTATTTCAGATAATTATGACAAAAGACAGTCTACAATCCGCCTAAAAATTTCACTTTACCCTACTTATGACGTCACATGCATATCGAAAATAATTCCAAGATGGCGGACAGCACGCTGTCTTTCGTCAAATTATTTCGAAAACCAAAAAAGATAAGGGAAAATTGTAAAAGGTCTTGTTATACCATTTCACGAGTTCTTTCAAATCAAACAAAGTTAATTTATATTGCCATATCCCTTTAACGTGATCCATTTAGGATATTTTTACAATGACAATTGTTTTCTAATTCATTAAGCCACTGGTTGGCTGATAATCTATAAATTGGCAAAAACCATTAAAGCCTCTTTCAGTCATCGCAAGTACTTGCTCGCTGTTCGCTGCAGCATTAGACCCCACTTGGGAGTTTAGACGATTGAATCTAATGATGACCCACTTACAGCGAGCTGCGAACAAGTTCTTGCAAAATAAAGTTTTCAATTTTAGACATTGCACAGCTTAGCAGAGAAAAACTATGAAGGCTAAAAGGGATGACTCAAAAGGACCTTCACATTTTCTAGAACTACTAATCCTAACCCTAATCTCAATCCTAACCCTAACCTTGATCTTAACCTTAAACCTAACCCTAACCATAGTTAACCCTAACTGTAGCTAACCCTAACCTAACGAAAAATAAAGACCAGACAAAAACAGAAAGGTCCTTTTGAGTTATCCCTTTTAGCCATTCCCGAGAAAAACATAAAATGAAGACTCACAGTCGCCTGTAGTAGAACATTCCATTAACAGCTTTTGAAAATTTGAGTATTCGTCCAAACTGCCAATATTGCGAACTTTAGACTGGCTTATATCCTTATATAAAGAAAGAAATGAGTCAACAAAAAGCAAAGCTACTAGGCAAAATCAAATAAAAAAAGAAACATTACCTAAATCCTAATAATGTATAAAGGTAGTCATCATGTACCTTAGTTTCTGGTTCTTCTTTATCAATTTCGAATTTTAAGTCTACTCCAGGAACTGTGGGTAGAAAAAACGGCGCAGACTTGGGAGCTTTCGGTGGTTCTTTGGGTTTGTTGCGCCGCTGTAAGAATGGAAATAATTTAAGGCGTTATATATGTAATATTAATTTCTGCCTCTCATCTGCGCAGAGCCAGCGCACTAATCTTGGGTTGCTGTGCTTTAAGTCATCTCGATATTTGAAAAATTCGGATTTCTGTTCGCAAATCCAGGGGATTACGGGGGCACTCACGAAGCGAGCCGAAACAGGTAGCAAGCTCAACTGCGCATGTTCCACCACGTGCCTTCGTTTGAGCGGTCGGCGTTAGATCATATAGAGTTAACGTACAGCCGCGACGATGTATTTTAGAATAACCATAGCGCTACTTAACCATGCAAATAACCACTAACCCCAAAATAACTTAGATGCTAACCCTAGCCCCCCCGCCTAATCAGTTTTCTAACCCTAACCTCCGCCTAATGAGTTTTCTAACCCCAGCCTTAAGTGTCTTCCTAACACACGGCCGTATTTTCTATGGTTATACTAAAAAACATCGTCCCAAAGACGCGGACTGTACGTTAACTCTATATGATGTAACGCCGACCTCGTTTGACCATAGTCAATGGCGTATGATTTAGAAACTCAACGAAAGTCTTTGTTCTATCTTTTTGTTCGCTTTATGAAAATGTATGCACGGTGACGGTTTAATAGTAAACACATTGTTTTTTGGTATAATGAAGCAATCATCCAATAGCAACGTTTGGGTTCAATCGTTCAACCATACTGATTAAACAACCATACATATTATTATTATTATTATTAAATATTAATGAACCTAAAACAAAGGGTTTGTGCATGGTGAGGTACTGTCCAACATAAATCGCAGCTAGCCTCCTCCGCAGGCAACTCTGTGGCTTCTTTTTTCCGAGTAAAATCGCTTCCAAGACTGCGCGAGCAATGTTTTGATTTGGATTGCAGGGAAGTATAGGAAAGAAGCCACAGAGTTGCGTGCGGAGCTGGAGGCTAAATCGCAGCTCATTCACGATCAAAACAATCAGTTTAGTCGTCTCTACTTGCTTGTGGGAGTATTCTTCAAGGTCACAAATGTTTTAGTGGCGAGTCTCGAGGGAAACAGTGTTCCTTTGTGAGTTTATCAGCGCTTTCAAACGCACAGAACATTCCTGTTATCGAGTGGAACACGGCAACAAACGACAGCGTCTTAATTCGAGGAGACACTATAACCTCAATGTTTTTGAGAACGGTGACATCCCGCATGATTACTGTATGTTATTTTAATATTAGAAGGCTATATGATCGCCTTGATACGTGGTTTAGATTCTGCATTCTATTTATTAGATCCTCATGCTATATAAAATTTCTAGCATTATTCTGCTGGCATGCTTGATCCTGAACACTGCTCCAACCTCGTACTCACTGTTCCTGTGTCAGTCCTGAGAACTCCTAGTCTTAATAGTATAACCTTCATGTAGAACGACGGCTCAGACTCGATGTACAGCGGGGTTTTTCTTCCAATTTTGATGTCATCGAGTGCAAGGAACAAAAGACAAGTACTCAATGACGTCAAAATTGAAAAGAGGCTGTATATCGAGTCGGAGCCGTCGAAGAAACTCTAGAATAGCGGCGCCCAGAAGCATAAAATACGCAATGAAAACGTTATTTCTCGAGTACAAGAGCAGATAACGTAAAACTATTAACATTTCTGAACATTATACTTAAAGGTCTTTTATTTAAAAATGTATGACAACAGAGAGAAAGTGGCGATTTCTACTCTAGGCAGGGGGGGTTAAGATTAGGATGAAAATCCAGGCGTAAGGGGTAAGGTTACGATTAAGTTTAGTTTCCCCTAGCTAGACGATTATCATCAATTTACCCTGTTTTGTGAATTGATTCTATTTATTTATTTATGGTGTGAGAGTGCGTTGAAGTCTCTCTCGTTGATGTCTCTCATTTATTCTCTTTATTATCGTTTAAATATATGTATATACCTTGATGACGTCTAAATTCACCAAACTTCTCCATCGTGATTCAGGAAGTAATGAAAGAGTTACCAATTCGTTTAGAAATTTGATCAGGTGACTTATATTCTTGATCTATCGTCATTTCTTCATCAACTATTCTCTCCTCATTCGCTACCTCAGTTTCCTTGACTATAAAACAATGAGTTGAAATGAGTATTTTCTTGGCTGGATATTCCTATGCCGAGCTGCGTTGTCACTCAGTTGAACGTCTTACGTCAATTAAGACGAGCTTCATTTTCTGAGGTGGTGGTGGTGGTGGTGGTGTGTGTGTGTGTGTGTTGGGGGGCGGGGGTGGATTAACCATGCAGTAAATTACACGTTCGGGCTTATAGAGCTTACGTTCAACCTTAATAACTAAAATCTATAGCATTGCTAAGAATAAGACGTTTGAAAGATACACGCACTGTACATTGCACGCCACAAAACCATTTTGAATTCACCTCAATGGAAATTAATATGATTTTGACACATTTAAAATAATGAGAGCTCATTGGAGCTTTGACAATAAATTACTAACTAATTGACAATAAATTAATAACTAATGAATATTAGGTGCTATCCCGAGTGACGAACCATACCGGGGGGAGTAGAGAAAACTCTAGCTAACCAAGGCTTGGATTCGAACCGTGATCTTTGGTTTACTAGTACGATGCTCTACCGACTGAGCTACAAGACCAAGTTGAGAGCAGGTTTATTTTATTTTTGGTTTAGCTTATTATATTTATCACTCTTTTAGGTGAATACCCCAACAGGCATACAATTTAAGGTCGTTATCCGAGAAGACCCGAAAGTCTTACCAGTTGCTGGTATTATTGCAAAGGCAGCACTTTCTTCTCAATATAAGACCCTTGAGTGGTGGTCCGACCCAGGATTTGAACCTGTGTCTCCCAACTCATGTGTGGTAACCACTAGACCACGACAGCTGGTTGGATGATGGTATTTATGGAATGATGGTATTTACATTTGATATTTCTTACTTGATATTATGGTTCGTCACTCGGAGTAGCATCTCATACCATTATTCCCCACCCGAGTTCGCTATCCTACAGTCATTCATTATTCCAACAAGGTGAAGAGTTAAGTCTCTCGATATTGGAGAAACCGATGATCGCGGGTTCGAATCCCAGCCGTGATCAAGTAGAGTTTTTCTCTACTCGCCCCCCCCCCCCCCCCCCGGTATGGTTCGTCACTCGGTGTAGCACGTCATATCATTATTCTCCACCCAAGTTCGCTATCCCACATTCGTTATTCTAAATTACTAACTGTTTTCTGCATCAGTTGCCCTTGACGACGGGAGGTCTACCAGAGACGGTTGATAATCCTCAGGAAGTGGAACAAAGGAAACTGTTGAGTACAGCGTTTTATTTGACCTAAAAAGATGACCATGGAAATAACTAAGTGAGTTCACGAAAAGCAATGGTTTATATTAAGTCGTTAGGAGAAGATTTATGATTTGTAATAATTTTTGAATATTAAAGGATATGGCAATATAAATTAACTTTGTCTCGTTTGAAAGAACTCGTGAAATGGTATAACAAGACCTTTTACAATTTTCCCTTATCTTTTTTGGTTTTCGAAATAATTTGACGAAAGACAGCGTGCTGTCTGCCATCTTGGAATTATTTACGATATGCATGTGATGTCATAAGTAGGGTAAAATGAAATTTTTATCTTGCCAACCAAATTTTTATCTTGCCAATCAAACAAATGTCTTACGACATTATGAGTCAGAAACTCGATTATGTTGCACTGTTTCCATTTTCAATTGGCCCACAACATTTTAAAAAGCCTTCCGCGGAAATTCGGTCACCTATGGAGTAGTTTCATCAGGTTTACCCTGACGTCACCAATTTCCTAGTTAATTAGGTCAAATATTATTACAAGATGGCAGATTCTAGACTGTCTTTTGTCATAATTATCTGAAATATTTCAAAAACCAAGAAAGATACAGAAAATTGTAAAAGGTCTTCTTGTGCCATTTTACGAGTTCTTTCAAATGAGACAAAGTTAATTTATGTTGCCATATCCCTTTAATGCAGCCATAAGTTCACAAACACAAGTTGTCAAACTGATGTTTTATTCATCAAACCATCAGTTCAAATCAAACAGTCACTGGGGTTTGCATGCAGGGGTTTTGTCCAATCCCTTGAAATTATTTAGGGGTTAACTTCCTGTCAGGGTTCAATTTTTGTATCGACTAGTCGACCATAATGCTAGCATGCAAATGTGGTTTGTAGGTTTGTAGCAATGACGTCATAACTACATTGCTGCGAAAGTTTGCCATCTTGTTTGAAGTTGTTTCTCTCACGCCGTGGTCAAGTTTTTGAATTTTGAATGCTAAATTTTGAACGGGATAAGTATCATTACACTACTTGTTTTTTTTGAGCCATTCTGTTTACGCTGAGCAGTATTTCGGTCAGATTCCATTATCAAAAGCAAGCCACTGTGCCACTGCTATATCTAAGCAAGACACTGTGCCATCAATATACACATGTAGGGCATGCACTGTAAAAACAGATGGTTAAAACAACCTATTTCTTCAGTTGTCTCAGACTCATCAATTGACCATTTTGTATGGGTTGAAACAGCCAAATTTATTGGTTGAAACAACCAACTAAGGTCATTTTAACCAAAATATTTAGTTAGTTTAACCATTCAAATTGGTTGTTTCAACCAATCTGTTTTTACAGTGTGATATTGCAGTATCTAACATAAATGCAGAGATGTAGCCGAAAATATGGGATTATGTTTTTAATCATGTTTTTGTTTCATAGTTTAAATTTCGTTCTTCAGTTAATTGACACTAAGGCCCTTTTCAAACGTCGAACTTCTCACATGCCGAATCTAATGCAAATGATCATGTACAAAGGGTTTTGCTAATTTACATTAGATTCGGCACATGAAAAGTTCGACGTTTGAAACGGGCCTAAGTCTCACTTTGACCCAACTAAAGTCGACACATGTACGCACAGACAGACATACACTATGGTTATATAATTTATTTCCACGTTAAACTGAACATTACTTTAACCCATCCTTCAACCGCTATCATTTTAAGTAGCTAACGAAATATTTGATTTATTTCGTTGTCTACTAGTCTCTTAGTTCTCACCATAAATACACACCAACGTCATCTACGTGAGTGGTTGCAAGAAAATCTCCAACAGGTGATATCGCTAGACTTGTAGCAGGCGATTCAACTAAGAAACAATCCAAGAGTCTATGGAAGAAAAAGGAATGATGGGATAACAACTTTAAGAGTGAACTTATAACATAAGAGTGAACTTATATGAGTGAACTTATAATGGCTGAACTTATATGAGCCCATTCTACATGACTAATCAAAATTATAACAATTATTATTTGGCGCTTAAACTCGATATTCGAAATGGAAGTGTGGTTAATGGTAGCGGAAATATTGCAAGTGCTCAAAGTATATTCTTGAGACCAACCAGGATCAGTTGCGAAAAATTCAACTACTGGAGGAACTCGTGACCAAGCTCTCGGCAACGTAGCTCAACGTAGTTCAGGTCTAGAAATCCAGAGCTTGTGGGTTCAATTCCCAGTCGAAAGGCCTTGTAGTTGCATTTCATGCACAACTTGTTCCGGCCTGCATGGCCATGGGTGTCAGGAATATAGTTTTAGCACTCGCGCAAACTCTTTCTCTACCACAACGCTTCTAAACTTATCAGAGTTTCTTTGCATGCATTCCTGAACAAGTTTTTTTGCACAAGGCTGAACGAGATAACGTCGCCTCTACTCACCGTCCAGATGGTAGATCCCAAGTACGAATGGTAGAATCCAATGAACATGTAATAAGCCATCTGGCGTCGGAACTAAATGTCTAAGTAAAAAGACGAATTAAACAGAACATATATATATATATATATATATATATATATATATATATATATATATATATATATATATATATATATATATATATATATATATATATATATATATATATATATATATATATATATATATATATATATATATATATATATATATATATATACAATGTATATATATATATATATATATATATATATATATATACAATGTTATATATATATAATTTCAAGAATAGTAAGGTTTGACTTTTGGGTACACCACGTTTATTATTTATTGCTAATTAACATCCTGTTGGCTTACGTCATATAAACAATATAGCTGATCAACTAAAACCACGTAATATTACAATGGCACAATAACGTTTATCCTAATTAATTAATTAATTAATTAATTAATTAATTAATTAAATTAAACAAAGGTATCAAGATTGTTGACCGAAGAGAGCTGACCATGTGAAGAGAGCTGTTTAGCGGTTGACCTTTCTGTGAAATTATAGGATTTTTCACAATTTCGTTAGATTCTCTCATTCTTCGTGTGAAGTAATCAAGGGCGGCGGAACATTTTAAACATAGGGGCGCGAGGGCAGAAGGGCCGTAAGGCACGATAAATCTAGTGGGTCCGGCGCCTCGGAAAATTTTGAATTAGAAAGTCTCGGAAACAGCATTTCCTGCGTTTTGGGGCCAGTTTTCAGGGAAATATAAGGAGAAAAAATCACCAAATTTTACAATCTACGTAGATTATACAAGCTTTCATATGTGCACAACTTTTCTTATTGATTATTGTGGATATTTTAATCGTTTTTAATAAAATCTTCCAATAATGTATATTAATCTTTCTTCACAATTAAATGTACCCTTAACACATCCTGAAGTCCTGAACATCAGTTTTTGGGCCTAATTTTCCATCCTATATAGTCATGCCATTAAGACACGCTAGTATACTCATAAATTATGAGTATAAGGCTGGGCTCAATCGTGCATGGGGGCGATGCCCCGCACTTTAGGTTTCGTGTGGGCGGCTCCGCTGCCCCCACTGCCCCTCTGCTTCCGCCGCCCTTGGAAGTAATGCTTGTCGCCAGAGTCGCTAGCTAGAAGTGACGACTCTTAAACCCATTGTATATGGTGGTCGTACTGATCCCAGGCGTGTTTGGCCACAGCAGATTTATCAAGCTGAGCTTTTACGCAACATGCGTTGTGTTCCTTCAGACGAGATGAGAGATTCATGCCTGTTTCACCGATATATACCAGGCCACACTCGCATGGAATGCGGTATATCCCTGGTTTCGATAAATTATCTATCTCATCCTTGTTAAAGTACTTTATATAATTTGTGTTGGCTGCTGTAGAACAACTTCATGCCAGCCCGACATAGAATCCGTTCGATTTTATTAGACGCCGGTCCTATGTAAGGAAAACATACTAAAGATACTTCATCATTTTTTGTTGGTTTTGGATCTTATGGTGCCAATGAAGATTCGATCATTTTTTCGATATTTTTTCTTTTATTACCAGAAATTAACGACAAAATGGCCGCTGCTTGAGGGTTAATTTGCATATGGTCGTTAGAAAATGGCGTCCTATTTTACAGTGAGTTACATAGAGCGAAAATATTAAAATAAAGATTGCTTTCATCGAGTAGATCGTTCATCAAATTATTCAGTTACCGGTTTGATTAGATCAGTCAAATATACGATCCGACAATTGACAAAATCTAGAGATAACCCTCTATTAATGACGGAAATTTTATTATTAAAATGCCCATTGTCCTGTTGTCATTACAAGTTTGTTGATTATTAAAATGTCGGTATATAAAACTTTAACCGTATTACCCAATATTCAAATTTTAACATATAAGATAAAGGTTCTTCCATCGACTTTCGAACATTTCACTAAACGCTTTTAAAAATATCAAACAAAATCCGACAACAACTCAATGACGCGTAGCCTATTTTATTTGTTGGCTGTTTTCAACACAATTTGGCAGATCGTAGATTTGACTGATCTAATCAAACCAGTAACTGAATAATTTGAAAATCGTTGTTGCATATATTAAGAGGTCGCCAAACAGTGGACGATCTCTACTCAATAAGCAGAATCTTTATTTTAATATTTTCTCTCTTTGTAACTCACTGTAAAATGAGACGCCATTTTCTAAGGACCATATGTAAATTAGTCTTCAAGCGGCGGCCATTTTGTCGTTAATTTCTGGTAATGTTTTCGATTTTTTTCATTTTCCAATGAAGATTCGATCATTTTAAGTTTTTAGGAAGTTGAAGTTGCATATATAAAACAATTATTCAAGATACTTCACTCATATATAACGCATATATATCAATACCATATCGGTTATTCTGTTTCGGTGACCAGAGAATTTTCGAACAACTCTTTTAATATCGACGTCTACAATTTTTATAGTAAAATCATCCAATGCTACAGCCATCAAAGCACTAAAAATAAAAACACGTAATTTCTGAACAATCATAAACATTTTAATGTGAAAATCAAACGCAAAGTCTTAGAGTATGAGTATGATTTATTTACAGTCGATCACGCAGGATAAGGTTGCCATATTTATCCGATCCAGAGGATCATGTTTTAAGCGCTCGACTATTCAGTTTATCACTCTTAGGTGAACGAAAACCCAACAGGGATTCCGAGGGCCTACCATTTAAGGTCGTTTTCCGAGAAGACCCGAAAGTCTTACCATTTGCTGGTGTTGTTGCAAAGACCCCAAGTGGTGGTCCGACCCAGGATTTGAACCTGTATCTCCCAGTTCAAAGACATGTGTGTAACCACTAGACCACAACAGCTGGTCAAAATTAGGTGCAGCTTCATACATTTTTAAGAATTTAACTATCAGCTATTACCTTTCTCTGTGAAGTATAATTTGTGAAACTGGAACATCAAGGTGTAACGTAGCTATGAGCTTTTTAGAGTTAAAATACCAAAACTAAAAAAAGTAATAACAGAGTTATTATTTTTGTTTTATAATGAAAACAAAATGTTTTTATCCCTATCTCGCTCCATATTTCGATCATTTCCTCTCTCAATTGCTTTCTTCCTCTTTCACTCGCTCAGTTTCTTGTTTCCTTCCCTCTCGTGTACGTTAAAGGATGAGTCTCAGGATGATGCATTGCACGCTTGTGTTATTGTTTATGCACAATTTGTTTTAAAAAACGTTGAGTTTCTGACAAAATAGCATAATGAATATTAAATCAGGTATGTTTTCTTACAAGAAAAGGAGAATATGACTAATTTAAATCAAGGATTGTTCAGATATTGAGGGATATAAACAAAAAACGAATTTTGTGACCTGACAAATGGCCACAAAGCGAGATTGTGAGCGCGCAATGAATCACCCTGAGACTATAATCATCCCCTCGCCACGGCAGGGATTAATTTCTCACCGAATGTTTATATATATATATATATATATATATATATATATATATATATATATATATATATATATATATATATATATATATATATATATATATATATATATATATATATATATATATATATATATATATATATATATGGTAGGAACAACCGGTCAGTTCCGAGTACGCCTTTTGGGTGATCCGTTTTAATCGGCCAATATTCAAACATGGCCGATTAAAGTACACAAACAGGTTTTTACAAAGGGATGCATGTTCGCATAGGTGGGCGAGGGGTTATTGCGTATACGTATTTCTAGTTTACTTAGTGAGGGTCACTCAGGGTCTTAAAAATAATTGAGGAGAAAGTGCTGCCTTTGCAATAATACTAGCAAATGGTAAGACTTTCGGGTCTTCTCGGATAACGACCTTAAATCGTAGGCCCTCGAAACCCCTATCAATTGGGCTTCTAGCCTGTTGGAGTATTCCGTTCACCTAAAAGAGTGATAAATCACACACTTCCCAAGCTTAAATTGAGGCACTTTTATTAATTATTATGATATTTGAGTACTTTATAAAGTATTCAAATATCATAATAATAAAACTTTAAAAGTACCGCAATTTAAGCTTGGGAAGCCTGTGGATAAATCTAGTAAAATAAACTAAATTAAACAAACTGGACGGTTCAGGTTTCTCAAGAGGTGGCTTTAAATAATTCATGTGCGAGTTTCATGGTGGCACGTTAACTTATAGCAACGTTTTTTACAAGCATTCATGAAATATACCTTAACAGTTTTATCAGATGAGCCTGTTATTATTTGCTGGTTCAATCCATCCATCAAAACGCCACGGATATTTCCATCGTGGGCTGAAATTGAAATGACGTAATAATGTGATAAAAAATATTAACCAACAAGAACGGAATCGAAGTTTTAGTTATATGGCAAGTCGTTTCCATAGTTATGTGACCTAGCTATAATGAATTAGTATCGGAAATAACACTGTTCGAGAAAAATTAATGAAAAATTACTGGCATATTTGGCGAAATATTCATAATATCATTCGTGCTACGCATTTTGTATTTGTATTTATTTCCTTCCTTCCCAAATTCCCTCCCTCCCTCCATTCCTTCCTTCCTTCCTTCCTTCCTTCCTTCCTTCCTTCCTTCCTTCCTTCCTTCCTTCCTTCCTTCCTTCCTTCCTTCCTTCCATCCCTTCCATCCCTTCCATCCCTTCCATCCCTTCCATCCCTTCCATCCCTTCCATCCCTTCCATCCCTTCCATCCCTTCCATCCCTTCCATCCCTTCCATCCCTTCCATCCCTTCCATCCCTTCCATCCCTTCCATCCCTTCCATCCCTTCCATCCCTTCCATCCTACCTTCCCTCCTCACTTACATCCCTTCCTTCCATCCATCCATCCCTTCCTTCCCACTTGTTCATAACTATCAATATAGCAAATTGAAAGTCAGTCTTCTTTTTTTATCTTGGAAACTACGTTTATATTCTTATTGTATAAACTAAGTTTAAAACTGAAAATAGACGAGTTTCAGGATCATGCGCAGTAGCAATTTTATTTCAAATTTTCATATGAGGTAAAAACAACTGTTTTAGCTAGAAAGATCATATTAAAAATAGTAAAAGTGCAAAGTTTGAAACTAATCGGGCAAATAGTGCGAAAGCTACACACTTTGGAAGTTTTGCTCTTTACTATGGATTTAATAGGGATTTTGGCTTGGCGTGCAACGCCCGCCCGCCAAGCCAAAATCCTTATTAAATCACTAATAAATCCCTTTTGAAATGGCCAACTTTCTGCTTGTGTAACTTCTTCCTTTTTTACACAATTCCTTTCAAACTTTGCACTTCTACTATTTTCAATATGCTCTTTCCAGCTGAAACAGTTGTTTTTACCTACGATGAAAATTTGAATATTTGTTGCTACTGCGCATGATCGTGAAAGTCGTCTATTCAAAAACAGCAAGCGTTTGTACAGTAATTGCGAAAAATAGTGAAAAAGAAATGATACCTTTATCCACTCCTAATGAACCACGGTGTATGCCTGACTGGATATTGTAAATATCGACATGGCCAGATGATTGTCCAACAACAGAAAAATTTCCACACGAACTTATAGTGACACACTAAAGATATCAGAAAAAATAAAGTTAATATATCTTAAGTTTCAATAGTTTGTTAATATGTTTTAAGTTTCTACATATTCTATCTCTGTCCGGGACTCGAAACACCTGTCCGAAACATTTTCTGAAGATTTGACTTATGTATCGCCTTAATGTATTTTGTCAAGTTCCCATTAACACCAGTTGCACAATATTAAGCTGGTTTTCCACTAGGGGAATTTGATCGCACGAAGCGACTTTAATTAATGACTGGTCCCGAGGGTAACAGTAAGAGATAATTCCCGAGAATCTTGATGTTTCACGCGGGATTGGGAATTTGCCATTAAAAAAACATTGCATCACGTGCGCACGAGGTTACCCTCTTGCCATTCGCTCGAATCTCGATATTTCCCTTGACTTTTTTCCTCGTATTTTGTGCTTCTGATTTATGATTTTAGAGTTTGAACGACGGCTCAAAGTTGATATACAGCGGCGGTTTTTCTTTCAATTTTGACGTCAATGAGAAAATGAGTGCCTGTCATTTCTTGCATTGACGTCAAAAGAAAAAAGACTTCAAAACAAGTTTGAGCCATCGAGGAAACTCCAAAATGGCGGCGTCCAGAAGCATAAAATACGAGTAATCTATTTTAATAGCTTCACCATTGTGCAACCCCCCCCAAAAAAAAACAACCCTAACATAGATTACAGTATACAGTAATATTGGCGTTTAATACCCTTTCATGTCTCACTTCGTTCTCGAGATATGGAGATTTCTTTGATATGTAGATATCACACTGCGCTAAAAAATCATGTATATATTTGGGACTTACTCTGGAGATAAGTTTATGGTTTTACTACAGAACACAGATCTGTCTTTCGTTAAACGTTTTACCAAGTTTCGTATCATTAGAACTAGTATTGGTTGATATATCACTGTTTTCCCATCGGTATACCTGATCATATGTACTCATTATGTAAGCTATTAAATGATTAACTAGCTGCTAACTGGTATACACTCTACTATCAATTCATGTTTTATCATAATCTACATGAATTTATCTTTCATTTAATACCATATATAGCCAATAAATTGTATATTGTACCCATGTATTGTTTTTATACATATCGGCCAAATTTTAGCCCATTTTCACGTATTTGCCATCTTAAATTATACAATTATTTTGAAAATAATCAAGGTGCCCCTTTTTGGCGGCGGCCCCACACCTTTCAGGTGCTTCTGCGGCCTCTGCTTGAAACTGTGCATGTGCGTGAGTATATGAAATAAGACTATAGGAATGTGGAGTTTAGAGTGATTTGATTTGATAATCCAAAAGATAGACAGGCTTTTTCAATAAGTCATTATGCAGTGTGACCTATGCAGTGTGACGTATGCAGTGTGATATTACATATAAAAAAAATCTTCATATCTCAAGAACAAAGTGAGACATGGAAGAGTTATAAATTTAAGATTTTACACTTTCATGAGTTCAAAAAAAAATAAAAATAAGTTCGTTTCAAACTGGATTTTTCACTTCATATAGACACATTAGAACGATGGGAATAAATACAAACGTAATTTGTAAATGAATACAAAAGCTCAGCATATTATTAAAAAATTACCTTTATGTCAAACAGAGGACGTGGAAGTTGACTTACCTGGGCAACAGTGCCTTTAATTTCTTTCTTTGGTTTTAAAACATGTTTTCCGATGCACTTTTTTTGAAAATTCCAAGTACGCACTTCAGAGGAGCCATGGTGACATGTGACAATACCATCCCAATCTCTTTGTCGAGTTTCCTCTAAATATATATATATATATATATATATATATATTGGTTGGGGCAGTCACTTTTTCCATATATGTATTTGACTATATATATATATATGTATATTTATATATATATATATATATTCTAAAACTGTACAACTGGAAAGTTTTAGAATAACACAGTCTATAATCCGCTCTACAACACTTGTATCGAACACTCTTGCTCTTTTATCGTTAAGTTATAACTAACTGGTTAAGTTATTAACTGGTTAAGTTATTAACTGGTTAAGTTATTAACTGGTTAAGTTATTAACTGGTTAAGTTATTAACTGGTTAAGTTATTAACTGGTTAAGTTATTAACTGGTTAAGTTATTAACTGGTTAAGTTATTAACTGGTTAAGTTATTAACTGGTTACTAACTAAATTATTAACTGGTGATTAATATTTTTTAATTAAATGGTGATTAATAATTATAATATTTTTGGTTAGGCATCAAAAAAGGTAATGCATCATGGTCAGAAATTGTGGATATATAATGTGGGTAAATTTGCATTCAGCTTAAATATGGTTTCCACTGTAAATAGTGAATTATATAGAGCTGTGATTCATAGCGATAATTTGAAACGGTAATTGTAAGTTTCTCGTGAATGATTTTTAAACAACATTATCTTGATTTTTATGGTTTTACGGCCTTACTCATACACAACAAAAATTAATCTACCTGCAACAAATTCGACAACAGCAGGTAACTTCAGCTCCTCTATTTTTATCCCAAGATTCTTCGATTTCTTTGCAAAGGATCCTGCAATAAAATAATTCTATGTCACACAAACTGAATCACCCGTACATCAACAATGACTGAAGTTAAAACACAAACCTTGAGATAATTCACAACTTTGAGCATCACGGATGGTCGAGGTCATCCTGAAAGACCGATCCTGTCCTAATAAGGAAGAACGAAACTCAGAATACTGATACTTTATTTTAGATATTAAATTTTATGGTATGGTCTAGTGTGGTTGGTATAGTATGTGCGTGGCATGTGGCATGTGGTATGGTAAGTGTGTGGTGTGGTATGGTGAGTCAGAGTGTGTGTAGTAATATGATATAGCGTGTGGTGTGGTATGGTATGGTGTGGTATGGTGTGGTATAGTGTGGTATGGAATGGTGTAGTATAATAGTATGCTGTGGTATAATAGTAAGTGTGATGTAGTATGGTGTGGTATGGTAGGTGTGGTGAGATATAATAAAATGTGGTGTGGTTGGTTTGGTGTTGTATGGTACAGTATGGTGTATTCGGTTACATTAGGTTAATACCGCTAATATAATATTACCTGCACTCAATATGATGTGACCCTTTGATCCGTGGAAACGTATTCTTGATGGAGGAGCACTATGACCAGACCTGGACTTCAGAAGTCGTGCACTACCATCAGGTTGGTCAAAGATCCAAATCTACAAAAAAAATTAACGCAATAGACTCCAATAAAAACAATGGACAGCTTTAATATGCTTCAATAATAAATAAAAAACGCAGCAAAATATGAGAATATAGCTGAAGAGAAAATCGAGACAAAATCACTTTTACTATACTCATGTATTACAAGACTAAAAAACAATACAAAACACAGTTAAAATAGTACCGCTGTGATTATAATTAAAAATCTTTGCAAGATAATGTAATATTAAAAAATAAATAAACTTGTACCTTTAATGAGTTATCTGGACAGGAGGAAATAAGTAATGGTTGTGATTGGAGAAACCTCATACCACTGACGCAACCTTCGTGAGCATAACGCAATGTAGAGGACAAACAACGATCTTCCAGATTCCAGAAAGCAATATGACCAAGAGGACTACCAGTAGCCATTATTGGTTGACGGTCTATATAATATGTTAATATAAACACTGCTGTAGTGGATGTGGGAGAGCTTGGAGTAGACAGACGATACTAGCCTCCTCCGCAGGCAACTACAGTATGTGTCTTCCTAACTGCAACGTTTTCAGTCTATAATGTTTTGGCCGAGCCAGATTATTTCTCTGATGAAACATCGCTGGAGAGTCTCGAGCTTAATATGAATGAGGGGAATCGAGCTGACCGAAAACAACATCAATTTCCTTAGGTATGGATTGAAGCGGGTAGAGATAGTCAGATTGGCCTGATATGCTGCGATACGCGCGAAAATTGGATGTACAGATCGTGTATTGTGACGACATTTCTGGGCAGGTTATCTAGATGCTGTGCATTGCTACAGATTTTTTCAGATGGATCAACAAGATTCCATCTGTTTGTTATTCAGTAAAGACTTGGCTCATGCCATGAATCGCGACTTCGGCACCCGCACTGTGACCAGCACAAACCAGCGGCCTCTTGATGATGGCAGGGTGTCCGCAACAGCTTTGGCCAATTACTGCGGTCCTTATGAATATCACATACGTGTAAACTAAACAATACACACCTTATATATAGTTACAGATAATTACTCGTGGCTACCTGTGGTAGCACGAGTCTAGGTTTCGGCTTCGTTATTTTTGTTATTTTTCTTGGGGTTCCACAAATCTGCAAAATTGCGCAATAATAGTACCCAGGCTTTTGCGAACCGTGAGGCATGTTGCCGGGCTGCGGGTCATCTGAGCCAAATTCGACCGACATCTTTGCTTTTCGTCGAGTTGTTCTTTGACTCTCTTAATTGGTAGATTTTGAAAGTGTGTTGATCTTGAATACGCTCACCATATGCTTACAACTCGCTGATCGTGGTAGACCTATACTAAAAGATGACGAGCGATTTCGGAAATAACCGAACCAATACATCATTGTAATCTCCGCTCTCCTTTTCAGTCTCGGTAGCTCAATGGTCAGAGTGTCTCACTAGCAATCAGAAGGTTACAGTTTCGATTCATGTTTGGGACTTAGAATATTTTTTTTGAGGATATGAGATTGACGATCATCTATGTATCATATGATTATTATTATTTTCATTATCACAATTATTATTATCACATCTCTTTGATGTTATAAAGAAACACTATAATTTTCGATTTAAAACATGGGACGTTTTGGTTGTCATGAAAACCAGAACTAGTACCATACTTATTACTTGCAAAAAGCATGAAGTGCATACCATAGCTAGTGCAGTTTTACCAAATGATTATGGCATCATTATTATATATCTTTTTTCAGTTACCAGTATTTTTATTAGTAGAAGTTTTAGTTATATATAAAGGATTGCATTTGGATTGCTAATAAAGCTATCACTATATGTAATCATAGTTGGTCAATCAAGATATGGTCTGGAAATTTGGACCATGCATAAATCCTTTGTTTTAGGTTTATTACTCAGGTACCTGTTGTAGCACCGAGTCTAGGTTTTGGCTTTCTTTCTGTGTTATTTTCCTTTCATGTTGCAATAATGGCTGACTCAGCAGTTATACCCTATTGTACATAGTTCCCTGCGCAGGCTAAAGTAGCCCGAGTTAACGCCTAGCGGGCGTCTTTTACAATATAAACTAGAAATAATTACAATATAAACTAGAAAGTAGAAACAACATGAAAGTGGTTTTGTTAAGTCGCGTGCCTGGTTACATTTAAGACAAATTGTTTTCCAGGAGCGAGGGTCATCTACATTGTAATTGTTTTCTATGGCAGAACGATAGTAATTGAGTAATGAATTTTTAAATGTTGTCAGAGTGATATATTTACTGATAATGGGTTTTGGTAGTATATTCCAGATCCTTGTTGTCCTAATAGTATAAGATTTTTGATATGTCAGAGTGTTGGATTTCTTAATTTGGAATTGAAGGCAGTTGGGATCCACTGATCTTGTAATTTTGTTGCGATTTTGATGTTCTGGAAGTACTGAATTAAACAGATTGATGATGCCACAATTTGCTTTAAAAAAGAACAGCATGTCGAGATATTCGTGCCAATAACTTATTGGTAGGATATTTAGGACGGCAAGCCTTTGATTGTAATTGGAATCACAAAGAAAAGGTAGATCCAAAATATATTTGAATACGCGTCTTTGTACGCGTTCCATTCATGAGATTCGGCGGAGACCAAACTTGTGTTGCGTACCCCAGTTGAGAACGATCTTTGATCTCATCATTTAGAGTCCAGAATAAGGTTTTGCCAATTATTTGCCGCAGTACCTCTCTAACGCCTATTGGTCGGTTTCTTGTCGAGTGGAATAAGCATGGAGGCTGTGTATCTTTCAGGAACAAATGGATAAAAACTCGTTGTTAACAACTTTCTGATCAAAATGGCGATTTCGTCCCTCAATTCCTATCCCACTGCGCCAAAATTCCTTGAGGTAAAGTTCGGCATCCATATCCGTGCCACGGGTCCCGGTGGCTCGTGCGGAACCCTTTGTTTTATCATTATTATCATTATCATCATTATCATTTTATTATTATTATCATCATTATTATTATTGTGTTAACTGTTAATATATACACTGATGTAGTGAATGTGGGAGAGCTTGGAGTAGACAGACGATACATGGATCTCATATTCTCAGAAAAATGATTCTGAGTCCAACCTGTAACCTTCGGATTGCCGGTGAGAGCTCTCACTTTCGCATATTTATAAAAGCATGTTTTATACATGTAATATGCCTGTGATACGAACCAAAAACATGAACAACTCAGCTTTAAGTTATTTTCTTCAATATTTCGTGAAAATGCAAATGTTAGGGTACCGTTCCACCTTAAATGATATTGGTAATAAAAAATAAGTACCTTTTATATCAAAGTAAGTGACTTAACTATAGTAGGAATACAATTGTTTGGGGTTGTAAAAATGCTCGTAACGCGTATTAAAGGTGAATTAGGGTTCTCTGCCAAATGACCAGTGACGTCATGTGCTGGGTAAAGTGGTCAGTGTTGGTAGAAATGCAAAGAAATTATTCTTGTTCTCAGCGTTATTTTAGTAATCACTTACAAGAAAAACTAGGCAAAACAAGGCTCCATAGCTCCACGATAGGTATCATAACAGTACGAATTGTACGAAATACAATGCTTACCAGCACATGACGTCACGGTCATATTCAAAATGGCGGCCCAAGAGCCTGTTTTTATAGTTTATTCAACTTTTAAAATGTGTTACGAGTATTTTCGTAGCTCCAAACTAATATATTCCGACTAGTTATGTCATATACTTCGATATAAAAAATACTTATTTTGTTCTTGCCAATGTCCTTTAAATAATACCATAGTTAATATACTAACCTGTCCTAAAACTAATGGCAGTTACTGGACCCCAATCTTGGACAAACATCATCACAGTTTCATCAAACTTTAAATTATGCAGAATAACTTTACCACTTTGCAACCCAACAGCAACAATATCAACAGC
Organism: Chrysogorgia sp. JL179-B06; assembly: GCA_035772405.1. NCBI lineage: Eukaryota > Metazoa > Cnidaria > Anthozoa > Scleralcyonacea > Chrysogorgiidae > Chrysogorgia > Chrysogorgia sp. JL179-B06. The sequence continues at coordinate 4,568,686 of JAYKKM010000391.1, forward strand.
TGGGGCCTGTAAAAACAGTGGAGAACTTGAAAAATATACTTTTTCCATTTAGAACTTTTGAAACATGATAATGATAGTAATTATTATACACACCTGTTCAATTACAGTGATTGGTTGTGACCATCCAGAAAATGTATATATCATTTTGCTGAAAATGATATAAATTTATTTATATATTTCAAAATTTGCACAACTAATATATACTATAATATGAAACAAAGTCCCCTACAAGATAATAGGGACTTTAAGATCTCACGCGGCCCTCGTGACTGTGAGGTTTGAAGTTTGTTTTCTGACCTCCAAAACGCTCCAGTTCTGCTAAAACGATTGTGGTATTTGAGCTGAAGTCAACATTAAGGAACAGCTCTCGTCTCTCAGCGAGTTCACGTCGTCCTGAAGACGTGAAAATGCTCAGAGTTGCGTTGTAAACAGAACGAGGACGGTTTTGAGATTACTATTGGGACTACAAATTATTCAATCTCAAGAATTATTCTGTATAGGCTAATACACCTTACGCGCAGCTTAACTGACAAAAATAAAATAAACAATTGACTAAAACACATGTAAATATAAAAGAATCAGTCTCATAAAAACCATAATTAACAAATGAAAGCAGACATATAAGATTAATACGACAACATTTCGGACAATTTAAAAGTACGAATATTGTCACCATCGAATATTAAATTTAGTATTTCAAAATGGAAAGCTTTTAACTCTTTCCTGTCCGGCCCAGTCAAAGTCGTGAATCGAAAAACACAGCACACGGTAACGGAAGATTAATAGTTAAAACTCGACAAGTGCCAGGCAGATGAGATCCACTCACACACCAAGTTTGATTTGATTTTATAAAAAACTCTGCGCTTGGTGGCATTTTGAATTTTCATGATGCTTCGCGGGCGTACGAGATGGGCTTTTCTAGAGTTATAAGTTTTTCAACCTGATTTATGAAAATTAATGCTAATTTATATTAACATAATGTGTCTTGTTCGGGAAATTTAAAAGCACTGGTAAAACCGTGATATTAATAGAACAAAGAGGTGGTTCAATTTTGGATGTTTTTCAGCACGACATGAAAGAGTTAAGTTAATCATGTCTTCAATCTGATCTTATAACACAGATTTAATATAAATATTTTCCTCATTACACCCTCCCCCCTTCGAGAGCCGCTACGCAGGCTACTGATTGGCTGTCACGCGACCAATAGACCTTACCCATTATGACGGATGAATATATTAACGTGTTTATGAAACGAAAATTAGGTTTTATGTACTATTTACAAAACGAGTTGGAGGGCTTTATCGGTGTATAAAGACGCGAGCCGAAGGCGAGCGGCTTTATGCACCGATAAAGCCCGATAACGAGTTTTGTAAATGGCTTCAAAAACGTCCATTAATTAGTATTTATCTATTGTGTGAAATTATTTAGCAATGCAAACGAGGGACACGCTGCAGTGCGTTTGGACTGCTGCTTGTGCCGCAGCATAGTTTTGGTATAATTGTGAGATGAAGCGCTTCAGGCTGGCTGAATGAGTGTTCTATCAAATTTAAAGACACTGATGTTTTATTAATGAGTGTTCTATCACATTTAAAGACACTGATGTTTTATTAATGAGTGTTCTATCACATTTAAAGACACTGATGTTTTATTAATCAGTTCTGTACTACATGGTAGAAACATTGATTAAAGATGCATTTCTTTTGTGTTTTCTTCATGCATTATTAATGAGTTTTTGAAGTATTTTTAGAGCTCTTTCATATCTCACGTCATTCTTGAGAGATTTAGACTTATGTGATATGCAAATGAATAACCACCGAATTCACGAGGTTTGCAAATTTTTAGAAATATAGCCGTAAATTATTTTGCATCACTATTTTGGTGTAATGATGTTAAGTTTCACGAAGTGTCTAGCCTGCGTGCAGATGCTTGTATACAATGTAAATAACTAAAACTTAATTTAATCCTTTTCGGTATAAATTTTTGCGATGTTAAGTCGAGCAATTATTTTACGTTTCCTAGAAGTAGTTTAACATTATCACCAATATATAAGGCCAAACGTCAAACCGCCCTCTTGAAAACACTCAAAGTGGCAGGCCGATAACGAACTATAGTCGGGCCGCAAATACGTTTGCAGCCCTGCTTATCATTGATCTTATAATAAACTGCATGATAATATAACGATTATAAGTAATAGCATAAAAAGAGGTGCATTAGCTATTAAACGTCCCGCTCGATGAGGGTCATTTAGTAAAATTCCCGATGGCCGAAGGCCGAGCTTTTTGTCGAGCGGGACGTTTAATGGTTAATCACCTCTTTTTATGCTATTCCTTTGTAATATAATGTTTGCGGGTATTTCTTTTGTTCTTTCGTAATCGTACCTCCGTTGGCGTCAAACCGGGTATGATTAGTTCTAATCAGACCTGGTTTGCCGTCAACGGAGGTAAGATTAGCAAAAATGGATATAATGAGGTATATTAGTTGTTAATGGGCCCTGTGAGAACAAAAGAAATACCCGCAAACATTATATTAGATTAATAACACGACTTTTGCCGGGTAATATAGGTCATCATATTGCCTTATTAACATAAGAAAGGAAATCTCGCAAGGAATTCTGGTACTAGCGATCACTAATAGATTCATACGTCATTGTGCATAAGGTCTATTGGATACGTTCTAAATTTTCGAGTAATGTAGCACATCTTCGTAAGCTTTTTGTTGATTGGCGTAGGGGTTAGTGTTATGGTTAGGGTATTTGGGGTAGTTTGGGTTAGGATTTATTAGGGTTAGGATTGGGGTTTATTAGGGTAAGGATTGGGGTTTATTAGGGTTAGGATTGGCTTCATAAGATTCCTGATTATTAGATTAGATCTTCCGAGATGTGCTACAAAACCCAAATTTTCGCCTTTACTTTTATTACTTTACTTTACTTTTGCTTGGAATTACTAGGCATAAGCGAATTCCTTTTCTTATTCGAAAATGTCAAACTGAACAATTTTCCATTACTTTCGGGCCAATGTTTTCATGATTTCATCACTCATATATAAATTTTAGCGGACGCCATATTTGGCCTAGATTTCAAGTTTTGCTTGCAGCGTGAATATGTCGTGGTTTCTGATTGGTCATGGGAAGGAATATTCCACCTGATAAGAGGGTTTGTGATTGGATAACGCTACTACTGGTCTATCACCAATAGACCACTAATAATTGAGATTACGTAACGAAATTATGAACGTGTGCATGTGTGTGTATCCCATGATGTTAAACGTACAAAGTTACGTTTCCAGTGATTTGATAATCCGAAAGATATACAGGCTTTTTCAGTAAGTCATTGTGCGTCGTCAAAGTAAAGGATCATTTACATATCAAACAAATTATCTTAATATGTCAAGAACAAAGTGAGATATGGAAAAGTTGTAAACGCCAATCTTTATAATTTCTATATTACTTTCATGAGAGTTTATTTCGAACTGAATTTTTCACTGCATAAACACTTTAATACCTAAGGATTTAACTGTAGTGAACAACATGTCGTCATATTCTAATTCGATCTCTTGTAAATATTTATGTACTGCAAGGCACACCTTGATTTTATATTCCATAACTGCATTGTTCCTTGTTTACTTCCCAGAAGAATCTTATTAAGATAGGTGCTTGGATGCATGATAGTAGTTACTTCAAATGTCGATTGATCAAACTCCAATTCCAAATATAAATCTAAATGTTAAAAATACCTATAAGGATAATGATTGAGACATCGTTTTAAAGTCTTGAAGAGCCTATGATATAGATTCGACAAAGCTTTATGTTCTATAAAGGTTTGTTTGTCTGAAATGAGTGTGAAGTCAATATTTTGGTGTTAGAGAAATTTGTAGTAATTTGATGATATACTTGAACGCTATACTAGATATGTTATCAACTTTTTCACTCAAATCCTCAACAAGTCTATCACACGGAAAGCAGAAATGAAAGCAAATACCATAAATGACGTCACATTCATTAGCATTTCAGACAAACCTTCATAGAACATCAACGTAAAGCTCAAATATTTTGGCATTCAACTATTCACTTCATGTAGAATCTTATTCTTCTATATCAGTAATATCGTATTTGGGGTCACTTTAATACTCTTTCGACACACTAAAAATTTATAAAAAAGGGAAATATATTTTGTAGTACCAAGCTTTTTTATAATTTTTTAAAATTTTATAAATGTTTAGTGACGTGTTAAAAGAGTATTAGGACTTTTAACGATGTCTCAATCCTTACGTTATTTTTGTAAGTCAATGGTAACGGGAGCCCGCAGTCCAGTTACACATAGAGGTAGATATTTTACTGACCGCCATTATAGTGTATCATAGTAGTGTCGTAACAGTGTACATCCTTAGGCCTCCTTAGCCTTCCCTAGCCATCCTTAGGCCTTCTTAGCCTTCGTAGCCCTCCTTAGGTCTCCCTAGCCCTCCTTAGCCCTCCTTAGGCCTCATTAACCTAAGGAGGGCTAAAGAGGGTTAAATATGACTAAGGAGGCCTAAGGAGGCCTATAGAGGGCTAAGGAGGCCTAACGATGGCGAAGGAGGCCCTGGATGGCGGCTAAGGAGGGTTAAGCAGGGCTAAGGAGATCAAACGAGGGCTAAGGTGGCCTGACGATGGCTAAGAAGGGCTAAGGAGGCCAAACGAGGGCTGAGCTGGCCTGAGGATGGCTAAGGAGTGCTAAGGAGGGCTAAGGAGTGCTAAGGAGGGCTAAAGAGGGCTAAGGAAGCCTAATGAGGGCTACATGTAAGGAGGGCTAAGGAGGCTTGAGGAAGGCTAGCGAATACATCGTTACATTACAATGGCATACACTTACGACACTATGATACACTATAATGGGGGTGAGTTGAAGTTTTTAGTCCAACAACAAATGGTTGAATAAATTAGTGACGTTCTGTTTCCCTAAACAATAAAAAAAAGCAAATAAAAAAGCTTAATGACATACTACCTGTGGATTTTATTTCCCATATTTTTAAACAGTTGTCTTTATCAGCTGATAGTAAATGATTAGCAAATGGTAATAGCAGGTGCACTTCACTCTTGTGACCAACATATTCATAAATCTAAGAATATTATAAGATTATGATTTGAATATGTTGTAAAAAGGTCATAAGCTCCGTTGCATATTATGATACAGGTATTTTTATTATTAAAATTAATGAAATATGGAATCACTGCAGTTCTACATTGCATCAACAATGGGGAAAAAGAGTACACAATGGAACATGCGTGGTATTCACCAATATATACCTTTTGCGTATACTTTGCTTAAACGTTATGTTAGGTTTTACGAAGGTATGCACGTTATCGTACAATATACAGTGTAATAGACACGTATGTTATGTATTTAGACTTGGTAATTCCAAATCTGCTTTCAGAATTAAAATCGAAAATTGAAATCTAAGAGTGAGGAGAACCTGACCTCCTGCAACAACCCAGGGTCTTATTTCCTCTCCCCGCCCGCCCGCCCCCTCACCCGGGTAGATTCACGGGCAGATTACAGTTTGCTGCCGAGAAGCTAATCATCAAGATAACAGATTCGCAAACCTGAGGCATAATTCTCGTGCCATGATGACGAATGTTATAATAGATTACAGGTCACAATGTTCACAAATGTACAACTCATCGCTTTACGATATATCACGACTTAAAATACACTCAAACAATGTTATTGTGTTCGATTTGCATTTATAGCTCGCACTGCGGTAAATATACAGAAGCACAATACTTTAAATAAAGGTCATATTTCAATACTTCAGAGGAACTATACTGAAGCACATGTCTTTATATGCATACGCTTCCAGTTTTAAAATTATTAGCGCAGATACATGTACGTCTGAGCGTACCTATTTTTTATATTTTAAGACAACATACCAGTAGACGTATGTACGCAATGGGTACCTATTTTTATACATGTATATGAGCAATGTATGTGACAGACTGAAGAGCATGCGCTTGTTTATAACTCAGCATTCTGTTGTTGTTGTAGTCTGTATCGTTAATTGTTAGTATGGTTCACGTTGTTGTTGTTGGTTGTGGCCAGGTTTTTAACCAGGTTTTCAAAACTGGCCGTCCAAATATTTTGGTGGGCGTGGCCGTGAGCAAGTGAGCTTATCGACAGCGGTTTTATTAAACAACGTTTTTGCTACTTCATGATACGTTATATCGATCTCGCAATCAATCGTTATATCTGCATGTTCTTGACAAAAATTAGTAACGAAAGCTACACAATAGCTTAAATAAACAGCAGCTAACAGAAATAAAATGAAACATTAGAAACGGGGAAACCTGTAAGTTATTGTTTGAGGAAAATATTTTGTTAGGCCGTCCATACGAAAAGTGGCCTTCCAAAAATCTGATTTTTCAAAAGTGGCCATCCATAGGATGGCCGCCTGGCTAAAAGCCTGTTTGTGGCAATGTTGTTCGTGGTGGTGTCGTTGTTATGGAGGACTCTAAATTAAGCAATGAACAGCCAATAAAGCATTGATGGGGTCCACCAGATTTGACCGAATCATCCCCAGGTATTTCTAAACGAATGAATACAGAACAACTTAGGGGGGAGGTACTACATACATTGCTCAAATTTGTACGCATGAGCCAGGATCTTATTTCTGTTCAACGTTGCTGCAATGCATTCTGGTCAATAAATATGCATACATTTTTAAACATAGAACGAAAACTTTTTTATTTACTCAAGCCTTTTTGTAATATAAGTCTTCTTACCCTTTTACTGTAGATGGTTTTTTAATTAGTTCATTCTATTGTTCATTCTATATTGTATTATTATACATTCAAACTTCATTCTTGTTCCTTATTGGACAACATAATATTGTTAATTCTCAATGTCCAGCAGCTGTGACATCATTTCTGTTGAATACTGTGAATTATTGAACAAAGGTGTCCAAAAAAATAATAATTGGAAGCTGATGACATTACTACCTCAAAAGTCAAAGCACGCTCTCAGTGACTAAATGCTCTCAGTGGCATATTGTATACAAAACAAGGACTACGTTGAGATTACTCTTGGGAATAAAAATTGTTCATTCTTAACATCGTTCTTTTTTTATTTTTCTTCTTTTGATTGAAGGACGTTGATATTTCCAATTTCGGCGTATCCTTCTTAGGGAAGGTTCTTTCACCTGTGTCTTCTTGTAAGGACCTGGGGATCATTTTAGACTCTACTATGAGCTTTAACGACCACATTACCTCCATGACGTCTTCGCTACTATCTGTGCTTTGCCAGATAAAAAGAGTTAGCCATCTTTTTGACAAGATAACTCTAGAAATGATTTTAAATTCATTAGTTTTTAGTAAACTTTTCTATTGTTCTTGCGTATGGTCTGGCACTACAAAACAGAATATTTATAAACTACAGCTCATCCAGAACTTTGCAGCACGTATTCTAACCTGCACCAGAAAATTTGATCACATTTCACCAGCTTTGGGAGAACTCGGCTGGATTTTAGTCACTGACATGTTAACTTACCGCGACCAAGTCATGATGTTTAAATGCCTTAATGGTCTTGCTCCGCCCTACTTACATAATAAGCTAGTGAAGCGTTCTGACATTCATTCCCGGGTAACTAGACAGTCAGATGACATTAATTTAATTAAATGTAGAACATCTATGGCACAGCGTTCATTCTTCTACCATGCGGCAAAAACTTGGAACAATCTTCCAGATTTAATTAAGAAAGCCACTTCATTACCCACTTTTAAAAAGCTACTAAAAGACTATTTAAAATCTAAATGAACGATTGGACCCTTATTAATGTACTTAATTGTTTTTATGAACGTATTTTGTAAAAATAGTAAAATAGTTTTAAGAGTTAGCCCATTGTTAATTAGTTTGTACATCAGTTTATTTTATTGTAAATTAGCTCTGAAAATCCCAAGTTGGGAGTGACTAATAAACCATTTTGTATTTGTATTTGTATGTCGAGGGTGCTGTTGTAGATCGTAAAGTCCATAGTATAAATTATAACGGCAAATGAAGTTTGGAAAGAAAATTGGATTAGCTATTCTTGCTTAATTTAATTAGTTTTAAATGGATTTATGTAATAAAAATAATTAACACCAGGGCAAAGTGTGTTTGTGTTGGTTTCAGTACCTTACTTCCGGGATGGGCACTTCCGGTACCTCTACCCTGTAGTTTGGCTGACCTTACCTTGGGTTTAGTTAACTACAAGCCTTCATACGTGTTGCTTCCCTCCCATACTTGCTGTTTCCCTTCTCCTGTCTTTGACTCCCTTCCCCGTCTCTGTTTCCCTTCCACTGTCTCTGTTTCTCTGGCTACTCCTTCGAGTTTTGGTGATGGTCAGGATATGCAGTGCATCCTCCACCAGTGCTGTTCTGCGGGCCGTCATGCGGGCGACCTCGAGCGCTATTGCTGGCTGGCTAGCCACTATGCTTGTGCGGGTCCGTACTGTGCAACGTCGCCGTACAGTCGTTGGGGGGCTGTGTTTGTGCTCCCTGCTGTTGCTCAGTCGTGTGGGGGGTCCTCCGGGTCCGTACTGGGCAACGTCGCCATACAGTCGTTGCAGTCGTGTGGGGGGTCATCCGGGTCTGTACTGGGCAACGTCGCCATACAGTCGTTGGGGGTCTGTATTTGTGCTCCCTGCTGTTGCTCAGTCGTGTGGGGGGTCATCCGGCTTGCACTGTGCATCACTGCTTATCGAACGGTTGCTCGGCGTCTGTATTTGTGCTCCCCGGCTGCTGCACAGTCCGTTGCTGCCGCACAGTCCATTGCTGCCGCTGTTGCTGGAGGGCTGTATTTGCGCTCGCCGCCACCGTGCAGTTTGTGATGAGCTGCTTGCTTGCTTTCCGCTCCTGCTTGTCCGCTCGGCGGTATTGCGCTCCGCATACCGACCACTGGTTGTCAGTCTGCTATATCGCGGCTCGTGCTCGGGTGCAGCGTGTCGCACACGTTTACTCCGCCCTGCCTGCTCGCTGTGTACTTTGTCCCAGTGACAACATACGTAGGATGTGTAGGTGTGTTCCTGGCTACTCCAGGGTTGCTGTATGTTTGGTGGTGTCATTCCAGCGCGTCTAACTGATGTTCCAGCTTAGTCGGCCGCTGTCCGTGTTAACTGTGCCCCTCAGCATTGCTGAGGCTTGTCCATTTTAGCCTACGTTGTCGCGGGCCACCGCCTTGCTGTCTTTTTCATTGCAGTTATTATCCTCTGCGCGTGCCCTCGGGTGTTTGTCCCGCGCCTGGTGGCTTGCATCGTTTTTGGTCGTCAGGTGGCGAACGTCGGCCCAGCAGTCCTCCACCTCGTTCTTTCCTCACTCCTTGTCTCGCGACTGGCGTGGCTCCAGGTCGGTATGTTAGTTTGGGGGTTGGTCCTCCATGATGGTAAGTTATTTCCACTTTATGTGTGACAGTAGTTCTTTTAGGAGAGGGTAATTCTCGGCAACTGTGCAACTAGTTAGTTGGCGAGTTTAGGCTTGTCTGGTGGCTGCTCTACCACCCAGGCACCGCAAAGCCCCTGGGGGCGGGGTTACGCAAACCCCTCTCCGACAGAGCTACACCCTCCAATATATTAGTTAATTTACTGGAGATTCGCCTTGGCATGTACTGTCGTTGCTAGGGTCGTTATGTGGTAACACCCCTTGCTAGAATTTGCATGAGTGTTAATGTTAATTAGTTTTATTTGTATTACAACCAAATTTCAAATCCACACCATCTGTGGACTTCTTGATTATACTAAAGAGCCAGAAGAGTACTCCGACCAGACCAAGCAATGCATGACATTTCTAGAATCCAGAATTCCAACTTTCAAGCCATGCCTTAGGGACCCCCAGACCCGCTTCCCATATGCCCCTGTTGACAGCAGTGAAATAATTCCTGAGCAACCCAGCCACTATAGTCATATCTGCCCACTTGCCTGGCCAACAGCTCTGCTCTTATCATATCTCGAATCTCCTCCTTTCCTAGAGTTAGGGTATCACATGTGAGTGTGCAGACTTTTCAATTGTCTGCCAGGTTAGCTTGTCACCACTCAGGTCATTGCTAATGAGATTGTTGTCACTTACAGCCAGGGTTCGAGATTAAAATGTTTTGGTGGTATCCCATGTGGATACCAGCTTTTCTGAACAGGTATCCCAAATGAAAATCTGGTATCCAAATTTTTGATACCAAAAACATACATGTTATAAACTTAGAACTTTAGATTAGGTTAACAATTTATATATACAAATTAACACTATTACACTACAATCCTCGAAAATCAAACTCTTCAGGTGAAGTTTCATATAAATCCCGATATGACGTCACATAGACTATCGGTAGTAAAATTCAAAATTAAAATCAGCTGTTATTTCTAAAACAAAGCATTATTGTAAGAGTTAGGGTTAGTATTAGGTGAAGGGTTAGGACTAGGGTTAGGTTTGGGGTTAGGACTATGTTTTAAATATGAAACATCAGCCGACTGTTCTAATTTTGAGCTATGTCTATTTAACAAACTGTTAATTACAAAACTAGAGTTTATATCTGGCATTGCATCAGAATCTGATGGACGACTCCATTCATATCCAATCAGGATACTGATTCAAGGTTTTCACTGATGTCCGACATTGCATCAAATTCAGAGTCAGGTTCAGTCACACTGGAATGCCTTGATTGCTCATTTTTTCCAGATCTTCTGATCAAATTGCTGCAGTATGGCAGGATCAGGTTGAATTTTTTTATGTCATTAAAGCCTAGTTTTCATCAGTGGTTTTCACTAGCGACATAAGCATAACGACATACACAAGTACAGTTAGCACTTCATAATAGGCTAATATCCCTTTGTACTTAGGAAGAACAAAGTGTTAAATAGACCATGAAGTACGAACTGCGCTTTTTTATATCACTGGTGAAAACTAGACTTATTAAAGACGCTCTGCTTCCGCGATAAAAGACACAATTCAAATTTGCAACCAGCTCGGTCATGACAGCATCGAATGTATTTCTCTGCAATTGCTTCGATACAAGATTGCGCCAAAACAAATTGTGGCGTGTACTGTAGAACCCGAAATGAACTGAAAGGTACCGGAAGATACCGAAATGCACGGAAATGGCTGAAAGGTGGCGCAAAAGGCCCCAAAAACAAGACAGATTTTCGATGCAAATAAAATTTAAAAAAGGATGCGGGTGGGGACGATAAACTAATATATATTTTTACTTGGGCCTTAGAGCTGCTTTCAAAGTTTCGGATATCAACGAAACCGGAATGAAAACACTTAAATGGGTGCTAATTTCTTCATGACATAAACTAATTTCTATGATGGCTTAGTTATCTTGGTTAATATTGGTATTTTAGCAACATTTCCTTAGTATCCCATTGGGATATCCCATTGGGATACCAAGGTATCAACATCTGGTATCCAAAATTAAAATCTGGTATCGTCGGGATACTGGGATACCACAAATCTCAAACCACTGGCATATATACTGTATAGTATGTGTATTATACTTACGTATAATACACATACTGTACATGTAATGTATGATATCCATAATATCCATGTAGAGCGTACTGTATAAGACACGTATGTGAAATACATTGAACGATTGAGGTATGAAATACAGCAATTTGCTGTGATACATCACAGCAAATTGCTGTATTTCATACCTCAATCGTTCAATTTATAATACATCTCAACTTGTGGATAAAAAAACACTGAATTTATGACCTCCTAGGCCTAGCTAGATGTGCAACCAAACACACTTGTGTGCCATGGTATGTGTGTGATTCCATACCTCTCAGTGATAGCACTGGGATTGACAGATTGTGGCAACAAAAGCAGAAACATTAAATTCCAAACCTGCTTCCCTCTTTTCCATGCCCTGATTGACTTTCCAGCTGCTGTGATAACAAGTTCACTATGTGTTGTAATACAGCTTATCATTTCATTTTGGGTAGTTCCTTAAATGATACAAGACAACTTAATATTTAATGTTAAACTGCAGTATCGTAGATGTATAGTACAATATCAATATGCCTGTACTAATAACCATAAGTTTGTAAAAAAGTTACTGTACTTACCAACAAACAGCAAGTTCAACTTGTTGCACTGAAATAATACAAAATTACTGTTAAAATTATCGGTATATTCATAAAGCTTAACAATAGTTTACATACAATACTAGAAGTTACTATCGCAAGGGAAGTGCTACCTCGAAATCCAAGGTAGTTGTGATATTGAGCAAAATTGCAAAAATAAGTGGTGTGCTTATTGAAGTAAAGTCAGACTCACAGCAGAGGTAGTACAGCCTCATACCATGCATGCGGTTATGGTTTAGGTAATACCAGAGCAGTGAGTTCTACAAATATATAGGCTGATGCAATATATCGATATTTTCGATAAATATCGATATTTTAAAAATATCGATAAGCGATATTGAATTTTACGCATATCGAAAATATCGAAAGTTTCAACTTCACTAAACCCCAAGTCGATTTTTAAAAAATAATTTCGACAATTATTGTCGTAAAGTAGAGAACAGCATATACGCTAATTGAGGTGACGAGATCTTATTGCGTTTAAAAACACGTAGCGCCGGTCCCGCAAAACAAAAGACCAATGCCTCCCATAGACGAGATGTCGCGTAGGAAGACAACTTAAATAGCGATGTAAACAAAGTATAATTACGTGTGCTCTGGCGGCATTGAAATAGATTTAAATAGAACTTACGCAGTTTAGCAGTTACGCGTAGACCAGGTTTAAAAACAAAGTATCAGAATATCACACGGCTCTTTCTGAATATCACACGGCTCTTTCTTATCCCGCAGTTCTGTCGTGAAGTGAAACTAATTTCGTTAACGTTCAAGTGTTCAATCAACTCAAGTCTCTAAAATGTCGAAAAACGAGTCCTACTTAAGCCAAACAAAGCAAACATGTTGGTGTTTCTTGTTGAAAATTTGTAAATTTTTCTTTATAGAATGCACAAAATTGTAAATAATTACTCTCTGTAGATTGAACATTCCATGCTTAATAAACCTTGAACGTTTTATCTTTTTTTGCGGTTTTTTACATGCGACTGCGCTTACCGCGCGTGCACCGAGGTAAATTGAGTTTTCGTATTTGCTACTTCGCTATTAAAAAATGTGTACAAGCTGTGCAAATTTTATAGTATATCTCAGGTGACACAGGTGTTACACTAATCGGTGTCCAGTCAAAACGTCCTCAAGTCAAAACGTCCTCGTGTCCGCTGGTCGAAACGTCCTCGTGTCCGCTGGTCCAAACGTCCTCGTGTTCTCAAGTCAAAACGTCCTCGTGGTCAAAACCATAATGTTCATAAACCTTACCATATTTACTAAAGCTAATCAACTTGTCAAAAGTGCATGGATTACAAGTGCATAAGAGTTAATTTATCAAATCCGATCGAATCCCGAAACGCGTCAAAATTGCATTTTCTATTAAAAAAGAAAATATATTTGCTCCTGATATTATAATCTCTTTTAAAAATCCATAACAACAATTCACCTTGACTCATCTGGTCTAACATGGCTTTCAAAATTGCCTTTCATGGACAGTTTTATTTGCTTTCAAAAGCTGAAAAATAGCGCCGCGTTACAGAATCGCGTCCGAAAACGGGGTCATACACTACTCTCTAAAGGTGCGCTGTGATTGGCCAGTTGGTCTCACGTGTTAAAATCTGTTGTAATGATTCGTAATAGTCTTGAATTAAAAATATTAAAAATATTACATATTCATCATACATTAAAAGGAGATGTAAAATATTTGCTGTACGTTCTGCTTATGTGAGTTTTTAATAATACAAGTAGAGTAGATTATTAGAGTGGAAAATTACAAGTAGACATGGCGTACTGTATGTCAGATATAGGACTGACGGCGTGAGTTGTACTTGATGCAGTGGCTGTAGTGATGGTAGTAGTAGCCGTTGTAGTGGTTGTACTGGTAGTAGCGGTAGTAGCGGTTGTACTGATAGTAGTGGTAGTAGTGGTAGTAGCGGTAGTAGCGGTTGTAGCGGTTAGTAGCCGTTGTAGTGGTTGTAGCGGTTTATGCTCCAAAATAAATTAAAGCAACGGAGAGGAGTGTGGTAATGGCCGGTAAATAAGAGATTTCCGACGCTATTCAGTCTTACCGCCGCTACGGGTAAGGGAGGTAAGACCCTGGGTACGAGGTTGTTAAAACCTTTCATCTTGTTGGATAATTGACAGACATGAAAATTTATATATCCAATAACATATTAGAGAGTTTTAATTAAAGAGCACGTAAAAGCAATTGCAATCCTCTCATGTGTCACATTCATTTTATTTTGGCTTGTCGTTGGAGCAAATTTTTCAGCATGACGAGCAATCTTTTGGTTTTGGAATATCGGGCGGTTTCAAGTATCACAGCTACAGAGATTTTTAAGAGGTTAGTGAATATTTCAGGAAGGACAAAGCACAGAACTACACTCCGAAGATTGTAGTCGAAATCATTGACAATGCTAATGGAGGAGTTATGGAAGTCGAGACTCAAGAGTGCCGGTAGTTTACCAAGAAATTGCCAGCAAGTTAGCAATCTCAGGTTCCCTAGCAGGGTGCACTGCAGAGAGAAGAAAAAAATGCGAAGAGGGCGCGAGATGAGCTTGCTGCCGTAATGGATATGTGCTTAAACCAGACACGTGTTCCTGAAACGGCTTTTGTCCGTAAGGTACAGGGTGCTCCTGACACTATGTTTGTACTGGCCTCAAAGCACTAACTCGAAATGCGACCAATCTTGTACAAAATAGTATCAGTTGATCCCACGTATGATGACCCATGAACGCGGACTTGTGATCAATAAACGTACTGGTAAACACCCCATTGTTATGAGACCTGTGCTTGTACATAAACGCAAGCAGTTCTCAAACTCCTTTCGGAAATTCAAGCTTTTGGAACAGATGGAGAGACAGTCTTACAACAAGGATTATCTTCTCAGATGTTTTGGTCTCAGATGTTTTGGTCACTTCAAAAGTAACATTAAGGACAAGCTTTCATCAATTGGTGTTACAAAACAGTTTCATTCACTGTTTTTGCGCGATACTTTTGGCTATAAGTAACATTGGTACCACGCAAACAAAGGTGACTTTTGTCTGATTGGTTGGTTATGAGCATGCGCAATACTGCGGAGTTGATTTGATGGCGATCGAAGGTCAAATTTAATTGAAGAGGAAAGACACAAGTTTTATATGCTAAATTGCTCCTGAAACTTATATGTAAGTAATTTTCAAATGAAATAAAGAAATCGGTTTTCAGACAAGTGTGTTTGTTTTGTGTGAATTTCATCTGTGTTCCTCCGACGCTTTAGTTGGCGATCACAACCGGGTTTTTCGTGACATATTTCCGCACAGACGTTTACCGTGCACTTTAAATGAACAACCAATGATAGTACAAACGATAACGTTGTACACCTTATTTGTAAAATCTTTCTATCAGTCCCAAAGTTTTAGGCGGGAATATTCTTGGAGGTACTCGATGTTTTGCACAGCTAGCTGTCTTGAAATGTTCACAATATGAGGTCCAACGTCCCTTGTCGCGTATGTGGAATAAAGTCTTGTCAATCTGGTTTTGTCTTCAAAAATGTTGTAAACAAATGTATTTGTAAAATGTGTTATACGAAACTACGACGCTCGCAAAAGGAAAATGATGCTCGTGAACCAACAACGGTTTCCGAAGAGGCTCCACTTGTTTTTAATTTGGAAGGTAAGCCCTGCAAAAGATGTATGTAATGTTGTTCCAACTTTGTTTCCATATTCTTAGGACATATTTATTCAATTATTTTCAGCTGAGAACCCTAACCTACCTCCACATCTTTGTATAACAGGTCAGTAAAATATCTGGTCCTGACACCTGTCAGGAAAATACAATGTTTTCTTGAGAAAGATTTTTATTCGCAACAACTACATATAAATTATGTTACCTGATAAAAAAACCTTACTAAATTGACTCATTTATCTTTCAGGAGCTCAAATAGTTGAAGAAATTGCTCGACTACAAAATGCATATCATAAAAACTTTACTTCTGGCCAAAATCTTCCTGTTTATGACTCAAAAAAATTTAAGGAATTTTGTAGTAAGGCTGGAGCTCCCAACATATTTGAACTTTTTTTGTCATGTATGACTAGTGCTAGGCACACTAAGTCAAGAAAAATGTTGAACAAGAAAAGATGTGTTTCAATAATAATGCAACTATGTTTTGGGTTATCACAAAAGTGCAATTTTTTTCAGATTGACAATGGCATATTTCTTAAATTCTCCCATTGTACTAATGATGGCATTGATACACAACGAGCAATTGGCACAGCATGTTGCAGTCGCTCAGTAGAAAGGGCTTTATTTCAGTATTCAGCAACCAACACCGCAGTTGTATCAGATGCAATAGCCAAAGCCATAGAAAAAAGACAACTTTTGCTATTAATGATTGACGACTATACAACTATACACTCAAATAGAAGGCCAACTGACTTATTAACTAGTAATGCTCTTAATATGTGTACTATTATTGTTAAAATATTTCCAAACCTAGAAGCAATACCTATGAAAAAACCTGAAATTGTACATCCCAAAGATGGAATTGATAAACCAACTTTAAAAAATGTAATTTGTTCAGATCAGAATATGACCAGTCTTAGCCACACATTTGCTTCTTGTATGCCAGAGCTAACAACTCCTTTCTTTGACCCACTAATGGAACGTGAGAGACTGGAAGCCCATGATTATTGTGCATCAGCTGATGTACGACATTTGAGGAAATTTGAAAATGTTCATTTAATTGATTTTTTGAAGCTACCCTTGAAAAGCAAAGAAAATTATGAACAAGCATTAGCTGTTGTAAGCAGTTCAAGTCTAAAGGAGTATTGCTCTAAATTTGTTGTACTCATGCCAGGAGACTACCCAAGCCAATTTTATCCCAGGAAAATAATTTATGAGTTATTAAACAAATATATGGTTACTCAGGGAATTGACAATGTTACCATCAACCCATTACTGTCCATAATTCCAATGATAGGCCCATTGCATATTGATTTAAATTCTGATGAAGACTTAGTGCTAAATTTCCATCCCTTATTAAAGCACATATATGAGACTGTTTTTCCAGGGAAAACGCTTGCTGACCATCCTAAACCATGGAGGATCCAATTCATTCTCGAAATAGTGTATGCTGGGTGGACGCTTATCCGGAGAACAGTTAAGACAATTTTCCAGAATTGCAAGGATATCCAATATGGTACCCTGTTGAATTTTGTAGATAATTACTGCCCTTTAGTTCTTACTTCATACAATGTTTTGTTTAAGACAAACAACTTCTCAGCTTATTATGATTCAATTATCAGGATATGGGTAATGATGTACTCTTTCCGGAGACATCATTATAATAAATTATTATTAATCTGGCTTTCATTTATTAAGTTCTGGCAGGGTAGCGAGCTCACCCATGACATCTATAATATTTATGCCAATCATTTAAATGCAGTTGATGAATCCACCGTTGAGTATGTGCATTCAGTCATTCGAAGACATACTGCAGATTGTGCCACTGAAGACCAACTGAAAGAAACGATAAAAGCTGTGTTTGGAACCAGTCAACGTCAGAGCAATTTTAGATCAATTTTTACTCCTCCTAAGAATTATGTTTTTAGTAGAGTACAACTTAAATACTTACACTCGAGAGTTGCAAATGTTTTAGTTGATATTTTTGCCAGGATAGCTGCTGGTTCAGAAGATACACAGCATCTTCCTAGACACAAGGGACAAAAGAAAGACTGTGAGAAGTATATGTTGCCTGCACTATTTGGTGAAACATCTGTGAAGAGTTATTTTCTACCGCTTGGATTTCAGTGTGAACAGAAACCCAACACACAAAGGAGATGTGACTCTTCAACATGTATACTCACAGGTGAAGAACCATGGAGCATCTTCGAAGGCTGTTGGCATTCCTTCCATGATAAATGTTTGGCTGGAAAATCTTACTGTGTCATTTGTCAGATGCATTTGCAAAATGTGGTGAATTATTTGTCAACAGCAGCAAATACTTCACTCATACAAAATGAAGTTGATGACTTGGAGAATCATACCCAGCTTCCTGATCAAGACGATGACATGCCGCCATTGCTGGATGACATGGGAATCAGCAAAGAAATATCAAACTTTGAGGTTGTTATAAATCAACTCAATGCCAAAATTATTACACTTGCTCCCCAGTCCCCACCTACAACAATACAACCAAATTTAGACCAAACCTTGCTCAACAATACCAATGACACCTATACTTCAAAAAAAGCTAATCCACCACACTGCTCATTATGTAAACATACAAGACATGGCCATGGTCGCTCAAGCACAAATGCTAGATGTTCATTGTGTCCTGTAGGGGTATGTTCTGAAATAGGTACACTTAACCCTTGTACTTGTCCCTGGCATTTATCAAACAGATTAGAAACTTAGAAAAATATTAGTAGGTGTAGTATCAATAATTTATAAGCTTGTAAAATGTGCAATCAGATGCAATAATAATTGTTTGATTATGTCATTAATATAACAAACCATCATAGGTATTAGATTACAAACTTTGGTAAATTTAGTAAATTAAGAATCTTTGGCTTTTACTTTGAACCACAGTTTAAACATATTTGGTTTTCTGCAAAGCGGTAAAAATTATATGTACAATGTTTCTAACAGCTATATACTGTATTGGCAAATATCTGCTTACAAAAACTGTATAATAACTTCTGAGATATTCTTGAGACCCTTGAAAAAATATCCAACCACTTTGTGCCAAAATATTTATCTAAATATTGCTTCTGAAATTTTTGGGAGGAAATTAGGAACTTGCATGATATGCCTAGGCTGAAAAAAATTACTGTTTACTGTATATAACAGGACATTAAATCATTCGACATTGTGTTTAGTTGCACATTCTTTAGATACATTATGACAATCTGTAACATAGTATAAAAAATGTACATGTATAGGTTAAATGGCATAACTACAAGTTATAACCAGCAAAGCAAAAGATAAACTAACAGAACTTTATAAACCATTTTACAAAATTAAAAATCCACTATTTGCATATCATTGTGCTATGCAATTTCAAATTTGCAATCAGCATTTTGAATTAACATTACATGATTAAATTATAAAGTTAAACTTTTTCAAATGATTTTGAAAATATTATGTACTATTGCAGCGCTTGCAGATATGCCCATATTGTTGTTTACCTTGATCGAGTTCCGCCGATGGCCAGCTGGTCCGGTACGAGGATCATCTGAGCATTGTAAACAACACTTGTATTATAGTGGTAGTGAAAATTCAGATATTAAACAACCAAGAACACTATACAGTTGTCATTTTGGTATTTTCTAGCATTTTAATAAACTAATTTTATCGAATATTATGGGTTTTGATGTCAAGACCTGACTGCACGTCGCATGCATCAAATGCCGAATTTAACGAAGTGCGCTTGTGTTCTTTCACTAGAACGCGTGATACGGCTACACTTCCTTCGATATACCCGTTCGAACAGCTGCCAAGAGAAAACAACCCTTCGGTTTTAATAACTGAAACAAGGTTAGCTGTATGAACAAAACCATATAATTTCTTTAGAGTAAACAAACTTTAATTAGTGAAATGGATTTCTTGTCACAATGCTTTGTTTCTTTGTTTCAGCAACAATAAATTTGTTTTTTTATGTTATCGTAAGACAACAAGCGCTTTTAACTCCAAGAATAACATTAAATATCATTTGCAGTTATTCATTTTTGAACTGACTGAACATCAAATGTCGATTTCTTATTCCCACGAAATGTACTTGCAATAAACCAGTGAGAGGTTGTCAAACATTGTTTAACCAGTGTCTACCAAGCAATCAAATACAATGCTCTATGTTTGGTGTATTTCTGTTACGACAGCAAATGCAACTCAAGAATTACTTGATATCTTCTTTCGAACAAGCTCTCATACAAATATAGGATAAGCCGATTAATGCACCACACTAAAACTATCGGTAAACAATAGGAATACTCGTCACACACGAAGAAAACATTTTTCTGCACATTTAAAACAGAATATAAGTTACTGCATGCGCAATAAATTGAGAAATAAATACGCAAGGTATAACCACATACAAAAATAGATCTAACAAGTTAAAATGAACAAAAGAGTGTGACTTACTTGCAGTTTTGTTCATACTTTCAAATTATTTCTCCATGGACCCTAATTTCCCAACGTCTTAACGTGATGTCAAAATATAACCCCGGTTCCAGCAAATGAGTACACTAATCTCTCCAAGACTCCACAAATTTGATCGACCACATCTGAGCTATTTTGAAAGCTTTTGATCTGTGTTTTGAGAAGCAGGCTAAGCCAGACTAACGCTCTAGATTAAACTCAAGATTACGAGCTCAAAATGCATCATATGCCACAAATATATCCTCAAACATTTCTTCTCTCTTCGGAGAATCAGAGCTCACGACGTTCTGTCAGCTCGCGCGGAGAAGCGCGATGTTTATTGACCTAACAGTTAGGTGATGGCAAGATCAAATCTGACAAATTGAAAAACATACTACAATAGTAGATTCCTGCAGTCCTAATTTTGAGTTAAAGTTCAGAACATCCGATATAAATGGCTTCAAACTCTATAACAGCTCTTGGTCTTGATTCAAAACATGTACAAGCTGCAGCGCTTCAAAAAAGCCTGGAAACGAGCGCGGGAATCAACCAATCACACAAAAGTACAAAAGTACAAAAGTACAAAAGCACACAATAATACAAGTAGAGTAGATTATTAGAGTGGAAAATTACAAGTAGACATGGCGTACTGTATGTCAGATATAGGACTGACGGCGTGAGTTGTACTTGATGCAGTGGCTGTAGTGATGGTAGTAGTAGCCGTTGTAGTGGTTGTACTGGTAGTAGCGGTAGTAGCGGTTGTACTGATAGTAGTGGTAGTAGTGGTAGTAGCGGTAGTAGCGGTTGTAGCGGTTAGTAGCCGTTGTAGTGGTTGTAGCGGTTTATGCTCCAAAATAAATTAAAGCAACGGAGAGGAGTGTGGTAATGGCCGGTAAATAAGAGATTTCCGACGCTATTCAGTCTTACCGCCGCTACGGGTAAGGGAGGTAAGACCCTGGGTACGAGGTTGTTAAAACCTTTCATCTTGTTGGATAATTGACAGACATGAAAATTTATATATCCAATAACATATTAGAGAGTTTTAATTAAAGAGCACGTAAAAGCAATTGCAATCCTCTCATGTGTCACATTCATTTTATTTTGGCTTGTCGTTGGAGCAAATTTTTCAGCATGACGAGCAATCTTTTGGTTTTGGAATATCGGGCGGTTTCAAGTATCACAGCTACAGAGATTTTTAAGAGGTTAGTGAATATTTCAGGAAGGACAAAGCACAGAACTACACTCCGAAGATTGTAGTCGAAATCATTGACAATGCTAATGGAGGAGTTATGGAAGTCGAGACTCAAGAGTGCCGGTAGTTTACCAAGAAATTGCCAGCAAGTTAGCAATCTCAGGTTCCCTAGCAGGGTGCACTGCAGAGAGAAGAAAAAAATGCGAAGAGGGCGCGAGATGAGCTTGCTGCCGTAATGGATATGTGCTTAAACCAGACACGTGTTCCTGAAACGGCTTTTGTCCGTAAGGTACAGGGTGCTCCTGACACTATGTTTGTACTGGCCTCAAAGCACTAACTCGAAATGCGACCAATCTTGTACAAAATAGTATCAGTTGATCCCACGTATGATGACCCATGAACGCGGACTTGTGATCAATAAACGTACTGGTAAACACCCCATTGTTATGAGACCTGTGCTTGTACATAAACGCAAGCAGTTCTCAAACTCCTTTCGGAAATTCAAGCTTTTGGAACAGATGGAGAGACAGTCTTACAACAAGGATTATCTTCTCAGATGTTTTGGTCTCAGATGTTTTGGTCACTTCAAAAGTAACATTAAGGACAAGCTTTCATCAATTGGTGTTACAAAACAGTTTCATTCACTGTTTTTGCGCGATACTTTTGGCTATAAGTAACATTGGTACCACGCACAACGAAGGACTCGTTGATTCAGATGATAAAGATGTCTTTCAAGTAAAGCTCATGTCACTCAAGGTACTGCATTATTTTTTGCGCCATCCAAATGCAATCTTAGCGATCTCTATATGTAACGTGGCAATCCTTCATTAATAGAATAAAGATAGTTATGATATCAAAACCGAATATATTTTCAGCTGCTGAAATACAAAAAATATGGAGGAAAATATTTTTTATCTTCCTCTCTAAGAAATTATGGTCGAGTCCCTACTTTCACGTTTCTTAATTTTTTTACCTTAGGAAAAAGCAAATTCGCTTGAAAAGGGTGTGTCAAGGGTAATTTTTTTTCGATTTAGCGCCGTGTAGCTGCCTATTATTGCTGCTCCCGAATTTATCTTTTTCTGCTCTGTACATGTATTTTGATTCAAATTGGTTTTTTGTCGTTAAAGTCCGTTTATTACTATTAATTGAGTGTTTTGGTGCCCTTATTTAATCGAAGTATGCTGAGCTACTCCAGATTGAGCCTGTTTTCTTTTCGGTTTTGGTGGATGTCCACTCAAGCGTCTTCTCCACCTTCTTCCTTCAACGTGGTCTAAGTTACAGTCGTTTGGCCTCTTGCGTCGTACAAGAGGTTGTAGAGGTGGGAAAGCGAAGAGGATTTGCCCGCTGGTGTGTTCAATTCCAAGTGTCCAAATTCGCCTTCGAGTTCCACCGCAGCGAAAATATACAGTTGAATTTACAAGCTTATCAAATATTCAAGTTTATGATAAATATACAAATCAAATCTGACATTTATTCAGCCTACTTCTGCTAAGCCTGACCGTAGAGTTTCGTTGAAGATTGCCACAATCAACTGTGAGTCTTGTAACAACAAAGCTGCTGTTTTGGCCGACTATATTATCGACGAGGACTTTTGCTGTTTAACTGAAACTTGGTTGCATGTTGATGACAAGGTAATTACTCCGTCTGAGCTCTGCCCCAAGGGATTTGCCATTCTTTCTGTACCTCGTCCTGACCGCCGCGGTGGCGGTGTTGCTGTAATATATAAATCTTTACTAACTGCTTGAACTATACCAACTGTTTCCTACAGGTCTTTTGAACACATCTTGGTAGAAATATCTCATGCAGAATATTCAACTCCACTATTACTTGCTACTGTCTATCGATCCCCCTAGATCCTGCATAAACAACTTGGCGATGTCTGTTTTCTTCAGATGAGATGACTGACTTTTTAACTAATCTTGCGGTTAGACCTGGTCGTCTTCTTGTGACTGGTGATTTTAACATGCATGGAATGATGCAAACACCAGCCGTTTCCTTGATATTGTGTACTCCCTTGATTTTGAACAGCTCGTTTAGATGATGATCTTATAATCTCCAAGCTGCATATACTCATCATTTGTTATCATCTTGACTGTCCTGTTTGAACTTGTCTTTTCTAAACCTCGCTTGGTCAGCGATAATATCAATTGTAGGAAAATAAAATCAATTAACATCAGTCAAATGAAGAAGGATCTTTTGTCCACTGATCTGGTCGTAAACCCAGATGAATCACTCGAAGGCCTTGTTCAACAGTATCATGAGACCCTTATTGATTTATTGGATAGTCATGCACCACTTGTGACGGTTAGGGTTCTGAGAAGAAAACGTCAACCATGGTTTAACCAGGCTACATGCAGACGCCAAAAGAGCTCGCGCCGTCGTGCTGAGCGCGTATGGCGTAAGTCTGGTCGAGAGTCGCCTTGCCTTTGTTAAAAAGAGAAACGCTACCTCGAAGATGATTAAGTCTGTTAAGCAGAAATACTTCCAGTCGGCCAGAATACAACAATGTCATGGTGATCAAAAGGCACTGTTCAGGGAAATGAACCAACTTCTTCACAAGCCTATGTCCTCGCCTCTACCAGTACATTCACTGTTATTTTCAACGAGTAGTTTTAACTCTTTTAAGAGGATCAAAGTTAACTCCATAGTCCATGCCGTGCGGGTGAGTTATTTTACAGGAGTTATTTTAACTCTACTTTTTGGAGTACCGTATCTGAAAGTTATCCCTTACGCCGGAGTTAACCGTCTCAACTGGGGTTACGCAAACTCTTTTAGAGGAGTTAAAACTTGTCGGAGTTATTTAAACTCTATTTTGGGGGTGAATTCCTGAGATAAGATCTCAATCCAAAATACACGCGTAAACAACAATTTATGTTTTTGTGTTCTTTATTTGTTTTATTAAATAATATTTAATGATAATTTTTAATACAGACCGCTGAGGCCTAGCCTACGTATAGACGGCGGAATATTCAGTGCAGATTAATCAGGGACGGATACGGAGCGTCTGCAGGCCCGGTTCAATCGTCGAACTTATAATCATTCTTCCGAACCTAATTCAGCGAGTTGAATAATTAAGTTCGACTCGAGCTGTCGGGAATTTCGACTTCGTTTGGTTGATAGGCTCGACAACTAATTCAAACGTCATACTTCTCATGAACCGAACCTAGATACGGCCGAATATTTTTTTCGGAGTTTCGGAATTTGGTGTATTTTAAAAATGGTAAAATGCCCGGCAATATTATCGCACAAACACCTCAATGGGATATTTATTATATTTAATACTTGTATTTCATGATTTGTAAAGTATTTTCAAAGCCATTAAAATCTATCTTCCGGGGGGTATATGAAAACTCGACAAAGAAGCCAGCAAAATACTCGAATCTGATTGGAGAAAAATTACAAACAGCGAAAACCTGTCAATCAAGTTTTTAGCGGCAGTTAAAACTTAATTAAAATTTCGTTTGCGCCTCGGCAGTCGGCAAAGAAAGTTCTAAGAGATGAGAAGCCTCAAAAACAATACAAATGAATTATAAAATGTATATTACTATTATGACAGAAAAGTACGTTGCTTAAAGTTATTCCTCGCTGCTGTCCAGAACTTGAATCGCTTAATTAATCGTGGCGAACCTGACGACTGGTCGAAGCTTGAAGAACCAGAACCGACTTCAGGCAAATTGCCATCACCGAACGAAAAGGAGCAGTCCTGAGAACAATGGTTGATGCCGGTTTTGAAAGGGAGGACAAATTGGTGGATAAAGACTGTAAAACTCGTTCTTCGGTCTTGTCGATGCTTTCATTTCCTCGATGTGTTTAATACCGCTCATTCGCTCAACTTCAGGGACATGTCTTTCAAGTTTGTTGCTGTTCGGACGCTTCAGAATAATTGTCCAAAGCGAGGTCCAAAGACTTCAAATTTATTTGTCAAGCCAACCCAATGATGTTTAATTAATGGTCGACATTCGCGTGGCGTAGTGTGGAAATCATTATCCGACGAACGGAATATACATGTATATGATTGGTGAAGCGACCAGATATGAGTTTGGCCAAGTGGTTGTCGCTGTTATACCAAACTATTTCGGAGCTTGGGGCTGATTGCTGTCAAATAAAATCGCGAATCTGGTTTCTGGCGAGATAAGACTTGAAAAAAGCGACCGGGCAATGTGGGCCTTTTGTGGCGTACATTTTGGGAGAAAAAAGGCTCTGTCAGCCAACTGTCGACGTACTCGTTTACCTCAGGAGCTAGCGGCTGCGAAGGAGACTATAGACGGGAATGACATTCACTCATATAAACACGAGCCAAAAACTATCTCGCTTACCGAGCTATGGCTCGCCTCCACGCAAGTTTATCAGGAAGAGACCGATATTGAGTTATTTTATTTATACAAACTTGTGTTAAGTAAAAATATTTGTTACGATAGTGTTTAAAATAAAGACATGCAAATGCATTTAACTCGAAATCATGGAGTTTATTTTTATATTTTAACCCTAATTTCTGGAGTATAAAATTAACTCTTCATTGCCGAGTTATTTTTAACTCCGAAAAGAAGAGTAACATTTAACTCCAAAAATCGGATTGTTCTGGACTCAAAATTTAAACCCCGATTCTGGAGTTAAAACTACTCGTTGAAAATAACAGTGTTCATCTTCACAAAATCTTGCTAATGATTTCATGGGATGTTTCGTGAGCAAAGTTGACAGAATCAAAGATATGATATCGTCTACTGAACAAAATGCAAATGCAAGCCCTGTGATTGCAGGATAAAAGCTCTATTTTACAGAGCTTTGACGCGTTTGTACCATTATCATCTACAGCTGTTGTCGACTTATGTCATCTAAATCCAAGTCCTGTTCCCTCGATCCTTTACCAACAACCCTCCTCAAGCAGTTAATTGATGTGCTTGCTCCGACTGTGGAACACGCAATCAATCTCTCGCTAATCACTGGTGTTGTTCCTACTTGTTGGAAACGAGCACTGATAACACCAGTATTGAAGAAGCCTATAAGTTGGAAGTTATATGTGAAAACTTCCGTCAAATTTCTAACTTGGAGTTTTTGGGTAAGATCTGTGAAAGGGCTGTAGCTGCTCAATTCCGTAAGCATGTGAGTGATAGTGATCTTGGTGAAACCTTTCAATCTGTGTATAAGCAAGGCCACAGCACTGAAACAGCTCTTCTGCAGATCTTTGATGAAATTCTACGCTCTATTGATAATGGTAAGGAATTACTGTCCTTGTTCTGTTTGACTTCTCGGCGGCCTTTGGCACCGTCGATCATAACGTCCTTTTACATCGCCTGCACTCTCGATTTGGCGTCTCTGGCTCAGCATTGGCTTGATTTAAATCGTACCTGACGGTACCTCAGACCAACACATTCCTACATGTGGGGTACCTCAAGATTCCGTTCTTGGAACTGAACCTTTCATTTCATTTCTATGCGGACGACAATTCGATTCGAGTTCATCAGAACAGCATCAAGATGCAGTTTCTATCATAAATTATGCGGTGTCTGGCATTCGAGCTTGGATGACTTCCAATTTTCGGCTAAAGCTAAACGATGATAAAACCGAGCTTCTGGTTATTGGCAACAAGCAACAATTATGTAAAATCAGGTATCTCCTCTCCATACTTTCTGGTGAAGAAATTTGTCCCTCGGACAAGGTTCGTGATCTTGGTATAGTACATTTTAAATTGCAGCATCACATTTATAGCAATACTGTCAAGACATCAATATACCATATACGGAACATTGCCAAAATTCGCAAGTACCTGGCTGTTGAAGCCTCAGTGGCCGTTGTTCATAACATCTCGCTTGGACTACTGTAACTCGAAACTTTATGGCCTTCCTGATTACCAAGTAAACCGTCTTCAGTATGTCCAGAATTGTGCTGCTCGTCTCATTTATAATTATATGTCTGCGAAGAGGACTCCTGATGCAACTTCATTGGCTATACCTGTAAAGGCTCGTGTAGTGTTGAAGATTACCTACAAGGCCTTAAATAGGATTTCCCCCGTGTACCTATTTTAGTGTTTTATTTGCTAACATTGTAATAGTGTCTTTGAATGGCAACAGAAAAAGGCACTATAAATACTTACTTATAATTATTATTGTTATTATTCCCTTCGCATATTTTAGTTCACAACAAAAATGGGACACTTAAGCCCGACATACACTGAAAAACAAATTTCCGAAACAAGTTTCCGAAACATGGTTTCCGAAACTTTTGTTTCAGAAACCGTTCAGAATACACACAAAGTTGTTGAAGCAGTTTGTTTATTTAAATTTAAGACGCGAAATATGAGCGCGAACTTTGACGAAGTGTATCATCACCAAATATTGCAGAAGAAAAGAATACTAGCAATATGCAGCAGTATAATTATTATTACTATCGTAAAGAGAAGAGCGAGGCGACGACGGAATCGAAAAATATGGACAAGAAAATGGATTCTGAATAGACTAGACCTAAACCTGATAGCTGCAGAGCTTCGACTTGGTGACACTGCATCCTATATGACAGAATTTCCGATAAGTGTAGTGTATCCTGAATAAATATCTGTTTACAAATCTATTGTAAAATCTCGGTTCAGTTTTCCTACATCTTTTGCATGATATATATCAAAAGCACCAGCCCAAAAATAGATCACTACAGTATACTGATATTAATCAAGTCTAAGATTAACTGACATTGTTATCTCATCATTAACATCTGCCACTGTGCCTGACTCACTAAAGACAGCACTTCTCGCCCCGTTGTTAAAGAAAGTAAACCTGGATTTCGAGGAATTTAAGAATTTCAGACCGGTTTCCAATCTTGCCTTCATTTCCAAAGTTTTGACTGAAGTATTTCAGTCAGCTACCTATAAGAAGCTACCTATAAGAAGCAACATAGTAGTGAAACTGCCCTTTTGAGAGACGACATAATGAGAGCAATCGATGAACACCAGTCTGTAGTATTGCTACTACTTGACCTATCCGCAGCCTTTGATAGCAGTGGATCATTGATAATTCTCAATCGTCTTACCTCATGTTTTGGAATCGAAAACAGAGCCCTTGCTTGGTTTACATGATGTAAACACATCTTACCTTCAAAAGGTAAGATGTGTTTACATCATGTAGGCATCATTTTGTCGCGACATCAGTTTGTCTCTATCAACGGCCACGATTCTATTCAATCTGAACTGGTATATGGTTTACCACAAGGCTCTGTCTTAGGGCCCATTTTATATCCACTGTTCACTTATATCCTCTTGGTAATATTGTCAGGAGACACGACATGTCTTTCCACTTCTATGCCGACGACTCACAGATCTACTTGTCATTCGAATCTACAGTACCTGGTGCCTTGATTGTATCCAAGATAGAAGCGTGTATTATGGTTGCCAATGTCCAATGGACATTGGCAAATGGATGGCGGCCAATAAATTAATGCTCAACACAGACAAGACGGAACTTCTCCTAATTGGTTATTGGTTACAGTTTGGCCCCAAATTCAGGATTCCTGATGTGAACATGGCAATGAGCGTATTACACCCTCAGAGTTAGCAAGAACATCGGAGTGATATTTGATAGTAACATGGACTATATAACTCAGACACATTAGTGCAATTTGTAAATCTTGTTTCTACCACATCAGAAATTTATCTCGTATTAGGAAATATCTATATCGCCACGGTGGATAACATCAAAATTTTAGTGCATGCTTTTATTACTAGCAATTAGTTAGATAATTGTAACTCTTTGTTGTATGGACGTCTATAGTTATCTTATCCACAGACTTCCATTTAGTTCAAAACCTATATTATATTAGTAACTTACTTAATATCTATGTTCCTATAGACAATTAAGATCTTCATCACAGTATTTATTAGATGTTCCATCTTCCAACCGTATAAAGACATATCTTTTTAGGAAGGCTTTTTACTGAATTTTTAATTTGTAATCTAGTATAGTTTATTTTTATTAATTTTTAGGATTTAGCGCTATACAAATAAAGTTATTGTTGTTGTTGTTAGTCTAAAATATATATATTATATATTCAAGAAATGACAAACATTTATTATGTTTTAGAGTAATGATAGTATCCGTATTTTTGGGCTATCGACTATTTACTAAAATTTCTCGAAATGGCTGGTTTTGTTAGTAATTCGGTTATGCATACAGTACCCCTGGATTTCCTTTCAGGTATTTTCTATATAATTTTACCCTCGATAACTCGAACCACGTTTGTCAAGACGTGACAAGTCAAAAAATACAGTAATGTAGTCCAAAAAATTGAATTTATTTTGAAGCAGCCGTGTATTGTCTTTTTTGCGTTACAAAAAATGTGTTAGTCCAAGTTCAGATTTCGCTAGCTTAGTATCGTATTATATAATGACACTATATTAATAGAAATATTAAAATTAAAATGATACTGCATGTATGAATAGAAATACACAGTAAACACCGTTTTTTTCTTATTTCCGGTCGTTAAATTGTTCTCAACGGCCCGGTAACTCCAACTCCCAATAACTCCAACTCCCAATAACTCGAACCTTTTTCTATTTCCCTTGAAGGTTCGAGTTATCGGGAGTGGGCTGTATAATGTACGGATATACCGAGAAAGCGCTGCGCAATTAAAAAAACCTGGCCAAAAAGTGCAACTATTTACAAAGTCTCAATTTACCGCAAAATAAACATTGGCGCGCCTAACAACTGAACTCAAAAAAATATTGAAGAAATGACATTAAACATTTATTATATATTTTAGAGTAATGATAGTATCCGTATTTTTGGGCTGGTGTTATTTAATATATATATTACCTGTGATATTACACAAAAATGTCGTATCGACTATTTATCAACATTTCTCAAAAGGGCTGGATTTGTTAGTAATTTTTATACAAAGTCTCAATCTGGCTGGCCTTATTTGCCGCAAAATAAACATTGCCGCAAAATAAACATAGCCTGCGTCGCATCCGGCCTTTTAAAATAAACCTGGCCAAAAAGTGCAACTATTTACAAAGTCTCAATTTACCGCAAAATAAACATTGGCGCGCCTAACAACTGAACTCAAAAAAATATTGAAGAAATGACATTAAACATTTATTATATATTTTAGAGTAATGATAGTATCCGTATTTTTGGGCTGGTGTTATTTAATATATATATTACCTGTGATATTACACAAAAATGTCGTATCGACTATTTATCAACATTTCTCAAAAGGGCTGGATTTGTTAGTAATTTTTATACAAAGTCTCAATCTGGCTGGCCTTATTTGCCGCAAAATAAACATTGCCGCAAAATAAACATAGCCTGCGTCGCATCCGGCCTTTTAAAATAAACATTGCCGCGCGCCTAACTATCCTTCCTGTTATCCCCCAACGAGCGAAGAACCTCTGGCACCCAGGGTAAGCTATCCTAACAACCGAATTCAAAACAATAAATATATTAGTTTTACAAGAGGTGGTTCTCAAGCGTCGCCATAACGATACAACGTATGTACTACCTTGATCAAAATAACGGTAGATATTCCGTTAGACAGACCGCGATTTCTTGAGAAAAGAACGCAGGCTACGATTTCTTGAGAGAACAACGTTATTTCGGAAAGCAGAGACTAAATTACTGTATATCAGTACGGTGTGAACATATTGAGAAACGTTTTGATTGGCAAAAATGGAACTTGTTCAAACACTATTGGCTACAACCTCTACAACCAAAGAATCGCAACTGGCCAATCACAAGTCTCTTTTGAAGAGTCCTACATTGCCGCGAAAACGAGCCGCATGGCCACAAATTTTTATTTTGATGTTTTAGGGTTATTGTCAAAAACCGAAACGCGGAAAAAGCGCATGGGTACCAATTTTTTTTCGATGTCTTTTATTTATACCAATTTCTATTTCGAAGAGTTATTTATCAAGACTATGAACAAGACTATGATTTTTAACCGAGGACATTTTAACTTTTGATCTGAGGACGTTATGACTTTGATCTGAGGACGTTATGACCTGGCAATGTTTTGACCCGAGGACGTTTTGACTTTGACTGAGGACGTTTTGACTTTGACTGAGGACGTTTTGACTTAAGGACGTTTTGACTTACTAATCCACACTAACACACTGATACTGGGATGAAGAATATACACTAAGAACTGGCATCTAATTTTAACCTGCAGATACATGCAACGTTCGTAAGAAAGACATGCAGCCTATAATAGCTGCATGCTTTCGAATGTTTAGCATGTAATTCATTTAATTAATAATAGTTTGCACTATTCCATAAACGTCCAACAAGCAATATTTATTATTTTCTACTAACATTATAAAGATGAAACGATCTTCCAACCACAGTAGCGACAAAGTGTTCACTGCCAAGGGCTTGTAAAGCCAATGGTACGCCATTTGAAACATAGCCAAGTGCTCTGAAAGGCGAAAACAATTGACTTCCATCACTCTTTCCATCTGCGCTAGCCGCCATCTTTCCCCACACGTGCTAAAAAGTTACAGTTAACTCAGGGGGGATGAGGAACTTAGGCAAATTTAACACGTCATTTAAAGAACTTATTACTATAATAGATGCTGAAAAATTGAACAATTAAATTTGCTGTTTTTGCAATGTTGTTATTTTCTTAGAAACATAATTTTTCTTCTCGTCCAGACGTCCATGTAGAAGGCTTGGTCCCCCCCCCCCCCCGGAACACAAAATGATCATACAGTAGAACCGCTGTCTAAGAGGAAGTAGAAGGGCCGGCTCGTAAAGAATCTTTCGCAATAAAAAACGCAAGTTGTCGTTGTCAGCCTGCGGCCGAGAAAGGATGCCGGTGAAAACTGTGGTGGAATTATAGATCTTCGTTTGGACTGTCTGCATGCTGTTGGATCACCGTGAACACTAGAACGCTGACAAGACATATTATTCTCCTTTCTTCATGGCGCGGACTTATTAAACAGATCTACTTGGCCAGTCTGCGTTGTATTAATATTTATACGCCGGTATCTTGAATTTTTTATAAACAACCTTGAGCCTTTTTTGCCAAAACCTTTTTGACATTATGGTATTAAAACTGTCACTTAAAGTCATTGCTTTGACGACGTTATTTTGGTTTTCTGCTACACTACTATTGTTTATGAGCCACGACGATTTCACAAGAAAATCATTAGAAATGCTCAATGCGCCTATTGTTCACAATCCAGAGGACTACAAATTCATGCACAAGGTTGGAATTAAACCACTACAACCGATAAATCACGATATAAAGTTTCCATGGCAGACTCACGGGAACTCTACAGTAAATTACAAGAAAAATTCAGGTTATCTTGCGAGTTTATCGAAGAAAGTTGGAAAGATAATAAGTGGAAACCGTCGCTTGCTTTACGATATAAGCAAAATAAAAGAAAGCGACCCGTATCATTTAGGAGCCCTTGGCAAAGCAGCGTTTCTTGCTTCAGAAGAAGACAAAAAGTTAGCAGAACAACGTTTTTCTGACCACTCATTTAACTGGGTTTTAAGCGATAAAATATCATTGGACAGGACACTGGATGATTATCGCAGTTCAAGGTAAGCGCCGTCAACTACTCTAAAATAATATCCTATTCATTTCCGCAATGGGATATTAAACGAAAATATAAGGGTACATGTGCTAGCTTTCTATTTTCGTATTTTTTCTCAACATTGTTTCTACATTTATACAACTTTAAACCTTTTATAAATTACTACATTTCAATCAATTGTAGATATCTGGATTTTTTAACAACACATAATGTAACAACGTGTCAAATTAAGAAAAAGTTGTTGCACAACAAAAACTCATTGCTACATACTTTAATCCTGAAATCCAAACATTTTATATTGTTCCAGGAGATTTTAGAAAAATAATTATTTCATCTGACAGCTGAACCCATGTATAGTACAGGTGTAAGACTGTAAGTCGGTAGTTTACTCATTGAATATTGGCTACAGTGCAATTAAGCAAAGGGGTGTAAAATTACAAAACATAAGTTTACCATATTAAAGTTGTACCATAGTGTTGCAGTTACTACACTTGTCTAGCTGCAGCAACGAGACCCTTGTGAGGTTTGTTCCTGGGGCAGCTCACCTCCCCTCCCTACAGCTTAACATTGATAGGTGCATAAGAAGATTTAGGAGAATATAACATCAGTAATGATTTTTGCATCTTCTTGGATAATGACATTAAATTGTCGTTAAAAGAGCCTTAGTGATTGGACATTAATTCAGTCTGGGGTCTCACTGCAAGAGTGATAAACTAACTAGTCAAGCATTTAAAATATGAGCCAGTGACTTGGATGATAAGGGCAACCTAATGTCTTATCGACTTTAACTAAATTGTACTGATATTTAGAACTATCTTTAATATAAAATAGTAGAGCATCTACAGGGTACATGTAATTATACCCCTTGACACCCAGTTGTCTAATTGCATTATAGCCCCATTCTTATGTAAACTACTAACGTGCACCTGTACTTTATGGGTTCAGCTGTCTGATAGAATACTTTTTCCCCAAATCTTCTGGAACAGCAGAAGATAAAATATGCGTGAAACTGAATACTATTCAAATTAATATAGTTTACCACTATTGAACATCAATGCACTGATGGTCTAGTTTATATGTAATCATGGCATTTTACTCACACTTATTATATGGGGTGTTTTACTAGGGACTATAAAACACTCATAGAATCCATATTTCACAACATCCAGGACCGAGTGGCATATTTTTCGTATGTAACGCTTGCAAGCAGCATATTGCAAATTACCACCAAAACATGGCCATGGAAACTGGTGGCTGTTTTGTAAACATAATATAAGTAATGAGGAAGTAAATCAATTCTCAGTGAATGAGAATGAAAATACGAAGAAAAACAACCTGAGCATTTTCAAGGAGTTTCTTTCAAGTTATTACAGTAACGAGGACAGGGAAATAAAAGAGATTCCACCGGGTGTGAGCTTCAGTCGATTGTAAAGAAGGTTTTATTGTGACGTCACCAAGTGTATTTATTGTCCATATAATAAATAGAACATTACACGGTCAGCTCAAAGATATGGATTTTATTTTCTTGTGGCAAGTATCTCACACATAACCGGTATCTCACTCATTCTCCTTGCCACCATGTAATACTGTATCCCCTTTCAATTTAATTCTACATGTATCAGCTGAATATAAAAATTAAATGTGTGGATATAGTTAAGTTTGGCTTGATTAAAGTGCCTTTACGAAATATCACATTACATTTCTTGGCATTTTTTGTTGAACAACAAACGTTCTATCACAAGAAATTTAACCTCCAAAGTTGCCCAAATTTTGTCCGCCATTGCTCAAAATTTATTCCAGACGAGCCTGCGATTCCACAGCAGTGTATGTGATTGTGACGTCAGACTAAACTCAATATGTGACAAAGCTTGATGGAAATTATAGTAGCTTTATATTCATACACAACTAGCCATGTATTGAGTCTTCAACATCACATCCTCTAATAGTCTACATGTATAATGAATAATCACAACCTAAACATCTGGAACATGTTTGAGTAATGGCGGCCATAATATATAATCTATTATAAAAACAGTCTGAAAAGGCAACTTCCCATTCTCGTAATTGCTTGAAATTTGGCAAGTTAAGTAAGAACACCATGCTCTTTACAAATATGCAAAAAAAAATGTGATCACAAGGGCATTAAATTGCCATATTACCTTTTGACTATGGTATATATTGTCAATTGTTTCTGATTTCCAATTGTTCATAAAAAGTACCAATAAACTAATGCTTATTAGTAAAAAATGCTTGTCATTCTGATAAATAGTACCATAAGCAGACTACCATACTAGTAACAAATTGCAGAATTCATTACCAAGGGGAACTCACAGTCAAAAAATAAATTACTTTTGAATAAAATAATTTACAGTATCTCACTATCTGCAGCTCTTGTACATGAGAAATAATGTTTGCATTCTCGTATTTTATGCTTCAGGTTGCCTCCATTTTAGAGTCAATGTACAATGGCAGTTTTCTTTTCAATCTTGACGTCATTGAGTGCTTGTCTTTTGTTCCTTGCACTCATGTTTGCCTGATTTTCTCTCATAGATTTAGTTTAAAAAATTGTTTAAATATACAATTTGCTGAGCACAGAAATTACTGTAGATTGCTAAAATGAAGTATATTTTGTATTGCAGATGTAAATCAAAACATAACAGCTATCCAGAACAACTACCCACTACTAGTGTGATCATATGTTTTCACAAAGAAAGGCTTTCAGTTTTATTACGTACAGTCCATAGTGTTATAAACCGCACTCCTCCAGATCTCTTGGCAGAAGTTATTGTTGTGGATGACTTTAGTGAAGATGGTGAGAAACATATTGTTACTTATGTTGGTATATTTAGATTGTTCAGAAAAGTTCAGAGGCTGTATCAAATTTTTCATTTTGTTCGATGAACTGTAGAGTAGAGTGGAACCAATTAATACAAACGGGCTATAAGAATGTGGTTGTATTAGCAGGGTGGTCATATTATATGGTGAATGGTCTTTGCTTGAAAAATTGGTGTTTCCTCAATTTTAGCAATTCGCTGTTCACAACCTTTCCAGTTTTGATGTTGATATATACAGTAGCTGTATTGCAACATTTAGACACAGCAAGATATGCACACAACAATCTTTTTATGCAACCTGTGTTGCATGCCAGACCCATTGCAATAACTTCTTAAAGGAATGTTATGTTCACACAATCCAATCATTGCCAGATCCAATTTTGGGCTTCTGACAAGTTGGCGGAAATAAAACATACAGTATCATTAATGATATTGCACGGTGTCCTGTCGGCGATGAGACCGTGCAGACCAACTGTCGATAGGTTAATTACTAATATTGCCCGCTGACTGGCCGAAACGGAAAAATGGAACTGGCAGGCAACGAGAATAAGACGACGCACTAAATGCATGGAAAGTTTATCGCGGGAGGAACCGGAGTTGAGGATCGCCACGACCGCGTCGTTGTCGCAAAGGAACTCCACTTGCAGGCGTTGCCACCGATGGCCCCACACGTGAGCGGCTACCACGATTGGAAACAGCTCCAACGCCGTGATGTTGGTAGAGGGGACCGAGGGCGGCCAAGAACCAGCAAACCACTCATTGCGCCACACTGCTCCGAAACCGATTGCCCCTGATGCATCCGAGGCGACGAAAAAGTCCGGCAGCGATCGGATAGAAGGGATGCGAAAGAAACTGACCCCACTCCAGGATCGGAGGAACTCCAGCCACCAGGCCAAGTCCCGACGGAATTCGAGATTGAGGCGAATGGGATGAGATGGTGAACGGAACGCGCACAGCAAATCGATCATGCGGCGCAAAAAGGAACGACCAGGCGGAACAACTTTGCAGACGTGTTGCAGGGAGCCGATTAACGACTGCAACTCTTTGCGGGAACACCAACGCTTGGCAGCCCAACGATGTAACAACTCCAGAGTCAGAGCTAACTTGGCCTGTGGGAGGCGCGCCGTCTGAGTAAGCGAATCGAGCTCAATTCCGAGGAATACTAGGGAAGTAACCGGCCCTACGCACTTCGTCGGGTGAAGGGGAAGACCCAAACGCGCGAATACCGATCGTGCGGTGACGACATTGATGGCGCATTCCGACGACCGCGCCGGAGCGAGCGTGAGAAAGTCGTCGAGATAATGTAGGAGAAACCGGAAGTGATAATTGGACTTGAGGATCCACTCGACCATATCCGCCACTGAATTGAATATGAAGGGAGCTGAACGAAGTCCAAATGGCAGTGTCAGATCCACGAAAAACTGGTCTCGCCAGCGCATGCCAAACAGGTACCGTTCCTCCAAGCGAATCGGGATGTTGCGATAAGCGCACTCGATATCGAACTTCGCCATTAGCGCCGCCGGCCCTAACTCCATAAGGATGGTGATCGCGTCGTCGACTGACACGTAATGGAGCGAAAAAGGATCTTTTGGAATTCCCTCGTTGACACTGTGCTTCTCCGGAGAGGAAAGGTCCAATATGAGTCGCCACTTGCCAGGTTGACCCTTCTTGGCAGGCATTCTGGAATTCCGCGATGCCGCGATTTCACGGAATCGACCAAAAATCGCGGAATTTCGCGGAATTTGGTCAAGATCGCGGAATTTCAATTTTGGCACATCGTTTTCAATTTTTTCCCCTGAATTTACAAAATATTTGATACTCTACATGTACTCTGGTACAAAGCAACGTTCACTAATGTCTTGCTACGCCTGTAAAATTACTTTTTGCTTTGAAACAAAAATGTTTTATCAAAATGGAAGTACTTCCGGTCCGTTTCACTTCCGTTTCACGTATTGTATTTAAATTCCAGGAAAAAATTGCGAAATTTAAAAGCGAAAATAAGCATTGTAGATGGATAAATTTGTTGTAAAGAAAGTGTCAGAAGTTCCACATCCAAAGGAAAAATCACACCTTTCTGTAAATATAGATGCAAAACAGCGAGCAAGTGAAATATCCTTCAGGTACTTTAGTCACACACTTTGATCAAAGCATACTGTGAACACAGAAACTTTGATCGTGTAAACCGGCCTATAATATAAGACACATTACACAAGGTTTATAAATTTATGTAGGACAATTACAGTAAGTAAAGAATGATTGAGTTTTGTTATTAAAAAAACCATTTTAACTTGTTTCCAGGCTTATTGCATGTGTTAAAGAATGTTTTTGATCGTTTTAATTTCCGCGGAATTTCCCATTTTGGCCGCGGAATTTCCCATTTTGGCCGCGGAATTTGGATTTACAGCCGCGGAATTGACTTCAAAAGTTCCGCGGAATTCACGATTTTTTCCCGCGGAATTCCAGAATGCCTGTCTTGGGGATAACCCCAAAGGGGCTACAATGAAGGTAGGGGAACGGTGGGGAGACAAACGGGCCGGCCACCCGTCCTTTAGCTACTTCGTTTGAAATATACTCGTCGATAACTGAAGGGTGGTCCAGGGCCGACTTCATATTGCGCCGAGAGGACCGCAAACCCGCCGAGAACGGGACGAAGCCCGACGAAAAACCGAGGCTAATGCCGTCTAGGACGTATCGAACCCGGCTGGGGTCCGGGTGATTATGCAATTCCCGCTGGAATTCCGACAACTGGAGGGGGGAGACGCGATGAACCGGAAGGAGGGGACTACTGCCCACGACCGCGAGCGTACCTGTGAGGAGACAAAACAAAAATGACGCGTGAGGAAGGGCGTATCGCTGGTTTTCTTCGCGACTCACAATATATTTAAATAAACACACAAAAAAATAAAATTATACAGGAATTAAGATAATAGTATAGTTGTCCAATGACGGCACGCAACAGATAACACTCACAATAGCTAGCTAACTAAATAACATCTCCGACGCGAGGCCTTTTGCGCGAGCTTCCCCCCGATTGGCCAAATGAGGATGCTCGTGAAGCACTGTGCGCGTGCAACCGCCGATGCAGTCCGCCACAACCGGGCAAGTCACATGCATGACGATAGCGGCACTGGAGGAAAGACGATGAACATCGACCCGTGTTCCACGAATGGCAAACGACGGCGGCGGACGGCGAACCACGAGCTTCAAGGGCCGCGGCTCCATGCGTAGGAGGATGGGGGGATGGGCTGACGGAGGATGTGGGGCCCGCTACAGCGTTACCACCCCCGGAGACGTGAAAGTGGAACAAATCCGCATTCATCCGCGACCAATCGTTGAGCCTACAAGCGGCTGCGTCCCGACGAAAGGCACGGTCATACGACAGCCACGCGGCTCCAGGGAATTGCTGGGCTGTGCGCATGATCAGAAGTTGGTACCGCAACAAATCGGAGGCACGGCCCGGCCAATACGCGGTCACGACCAACATGTAAATGGAAAACGCTTGCATCCAAGTGAGAACGTCCGTGATCTGCTTCCGACGCTTGGTGGGGCGAACCACGAGTTGATCGACCACCAGCGAAAACGACGGCGATTCGTGTTCGGCGGGGTCATCCAAGAGCGCCGACAGCTCGACAAATTCGCCAGACACTATGGACGCGATTAACTTCGACGACACCGGTGGGAAACCTGGTCCGACAACAAACGGTGGAAAAAAACGAGGGAGACAACGCATGGGAGCCCAGGACCGAATGGAGACTGGGAAGGCTCAACCCCGGGTTAACGACCCCAGCCCCAGAATCCGACAACGTGTACGGAAACAAAGATGGCGTACCTGAGACTGGCTGATTAACTGGCGGTCCCGGCTGGAAACTGGCGAATGGAGGTACTGCAGGCGTTGACGGTGACTGTCATGGGTGGTTGAAGGGAATAGGAACGGCGGGGTTTGACGAGGCTGCGGATGGCCACGGGAATTGCGCCGCGGACAGATTACTGGCGTGTTGAGAAGCGACCGACGACGAAGGCAAAACGGGCCAGACGTTCGCCAATGGAACAGGGGAGAAAGGAAAACGACGGCGTCTCCCTTCGAGGTGGGAACAGAGGCGAAGCAAACGAGTACGTTGACGATACGGAAGGCAGCAATGTCGGATGAAACGAAGCCACAGACGAAGCCAACAACTGCGGCGACGAAGTAGACGGTGTTGAAGACGAAGCTGTAGCAGTACAGGTAGATGAAGGTGGTGGACGAACATTTGACACCCCGGGAAGAGACATGATATCTTCCAGCGACAACGAGGACTGACTATTGCGGGATAACCGACGAGGACGTTCCATCAAAAACTCCGACGACAAATGACTATTACCTAGCTTCAGGTGAGCTCGGTTTATATACTGTTCCAGCCAAACAACATCCACCGTTTATACATTAACTTCCTTTATTAACAATAATAAATACATATATTGTTACAGGGCTTTAGATTTACCTATTAATTTGGGCACACCCGCTATCAGCGGGGGGTCACCATATCTGTCCCAGTCTCATCTAATTGATCTAACCCAAGAGAAAACAATATACAGGCCTTGTATTTTGGGTGCAAGTATATAATTTGGGCGTAACGTTTAACGTCGTGTCGGGGGGAATATAAAGCACTGCGTTGCGTAACGTTTAACGTTGTGTCGGGGGGGGGGGGATATAAAGCACTGCGTTGATACAACCACTTTGTTTTGACTCGAACAGAGGGTTCATAATTAGAATATTCCCCTTTAATATGACCACCCTGCTAATACAACCACATTTTTTATGTCCTGTTGGGTATTAACGGGTTCCACTCTATTCTACAGTATTTTCATCCAACAAAATGAGAAATTTGATACAGCCTCTGAACTTTTCTGAACAATCTGGTCAGTCAAATCGGACAGTGAGAACCGGGTCCTACTACACCATTTTCAGGTCAAATTCGGAAACTTACAAATGAATTTCAGATACTTCCAAATGATATTCAGATTTTCCAAATGAATTTCAGATACATTCTAAAATATGATATTCAGAAATGTACATGTGAATTTCAGACATTTCCAAAATATGATATTAAGAAATTTACATGTGAATTTCAGACATTTCCAAATGAAGCAATAGGCGAACCGTAAATAGTTTGGATCAGTGGAGGGAACATGATACAGTGATACACCTTTTGCCTGCATTACCCAATAAAAACGTTCAATTGCACTCATTGAAATAACAATAGCACTTTATGTAATAATTAATCTCCTAGAGTGGGTGAGCAGTGGCTAGCATATATTGAAGGATTAATTGATGAATCCATGGGACTAATCACTGTACAAGACATTGTGAATTCGTGCCAGCATTCCCAAGGCTTTTTTTTTGCATGTGCTTAACTTAATTGGAGGACATGGAAGTGGGAGCATACTGTACATTTATGAACTTACACAGTATTGTATGCTTCTCATACAGTAATGGTTTCAGTTGTTTTGTTATGGTTACCAGTATTTGTTTGGTTTTGTTGCATGCAAAATTTTATCCATTGATATAGTAATAAAATGAGAAATCCTGAAATTAAATTTGTACTATTCTGAAATTCACTTAGAAAGTTCTGAAATTGACTTGGAAAGTTCTGAAATTCAATTGAATTATCTGAAATTCATTTGGAAGTTTCTGAATTTGACCTGAAAAAGGTGTAGACCAGTGATTCTTAATCAGGATTAAGTGGTTCTTAACAATGTTTATGTAAATCAGCATAAGTTTTTATCACAATATTCAAAACCACCGACACGGTAGTGATTTCCTTTTTCTTTTAGAATTATTAGTGAGTTTTTTAAATGCTGTTTATGAAACGAATTATACAAATATTTGATGACGTATCGATGTCATCTTGATATCAGAGGCAGATTACGGCAGACAGATTACGGCAGACAGATCACGGCAGACAGATCACGGCAGACACACTCCTCCACAGAGGCTTTTTGTTTTTTTAATGGCGGACTGGGAGGGCGCGCGGGCTGGGAGGGCGCGCGGGCTGCGCCCCACGCATCCTACGCCATCACTCCCCGCACGCCCAGCCCGCACGCCCGGACAGATTACGGCAAATAGATTACGGCAAATAGATTACGGATATTACCGCAGACAGAGTACGGCAGACAGATTACGGCATACAGATAACGGCAGACAGATTGCGGCCGATATATTACGGCAGACAGATTACGGCAAACATATTACGGCAGACAGATTATGGTAGACAGATTACGGCAGACAAATATTACGGTCAACAGATTACGGCAGACAGATTACGGCGGACAGATTACGGCAGGCAGATTACGGATGACATATTACGGCAGACATATAACGGCAGACAGATTACGGCGTACAGATTACGGATGATATATTACCGCTGACAGATTACGGCGGACAGATTACGGAAGACATATTACGGCAGACAGATTACGGCTGACATATTACGGCAGACATATTACGGCAGACAGATTACGGCTGACATATTACGGCAGACAGATTACGGCAGACAGATTACGGCAGACAGATTACGGCAGACAGATTGACAGATTGCGGCAGACAGATTACGGCAGATATATTACGGCAGACAGATTACGGCAGACAGATTACGGCAGACAGATTACGGCAGACATATTACGGCAGACATGTTACGGCAGACATATTACCTCAGACAGATAACGGCAGACAGATTGCGGCCGATATATTACGGCAGACAGATTACGGCAGACGTACATATTACGGCAGACAGATTACGGCAGACAAATTTCGGCAGACAGATTACGGCAGACATACCTGTATTACGGCAGACATGTTACGGCAGACATATTATACCTCAGACAGATTACGGCAGCAGATTGCGGCCGATATATTACGGCAGACAGATTACGGCAGATATATTACGGTAGACAGATTACGGCAGACAGATTACGGCAGACATATTACGGCAGACAGATTACGGCAGACAGATTACGGCAGACAGATTACGGGATACAGATTACGGGATACAGATTACGGCAGATATATTACGGCAGTCAGATTACGGCAGACGTACATATTACGGCAGACAGATTACGGCAGGCAGATTACGGGATACAGATTACGGGATACAGATTACGGGATACAGATTACGGCAGACAGATTATGGCAGACAGATTACGGCAGACAGATTACGGTTGACAGATTACGGCAGACAGATTACCGCAGACAGATTACGGCGGACAGATTACCGCAGGCAGATTACGGCAGGCAGATTACGGCAGACAGATTACGGCAGACATATTACGGCAGACATATTACGGCAGACAGATTATGGCGGACAGATTACGGCGGACAGATTACGGATGATATATTACCGCAGACAGATTACGGCGGACAGATACGGCAGACATACAGTATTACGGCAGACATACAGTATTACGGCAGACAGATTACGGCAGACAGATTACGGCAGACAGATTACGGCAGACAGATTACGGCAGACAGATTACGGCAGACGTACATGTACATATTACGGCTATTACATATTACGACTGACATATTACGGCAGACAGATTACGGCAGACAGATTACGGCAGACAGATTACGGTAGACAGATTACGGCAGACAGATTACAGCAGATAGATTACGGCAGACAGATTACAGCAGACAGATTACGGCAGACAGATTGACAGATTACGGCAGACAGATTACGGCAGACAGATTGCGGCCGATATATTACGGCAGACAGATTACGGCAGACGTACATATTACGTCATATAGATTACGGCAGACATATTTCGGCAGACATATTACGGCAGACATATTACGGCAGACATGTTACGGCAGACATATTACCTCAGACAGATTACGGCAGACATATTACGGCAGACAGAT
This sequence comes from Chrysogorgia sp. JL179-B06, assembly GCA_035772405.1. Taxonomy (NCBI): domain Eukaryota; kingdom Metazoa; phylum Cnidaria; class Anthozoa; order Scleralcyonacea; family Chrysogorgiidae; genus Chrysogorgia; species Chrysogorgia sp. JL179-B06. The sequence goes on from JAYKKM010000391.1 coordinate 4,612,295, forward strand.
TGCGTCAGACAGATTGCGTCAGACAGATTGCGGCCGATATATTACTGCAGACAGATTACAGCAGACATATTACGGCAGACAGATTACGGCAGACATATTTCGGCAGACATATTTCGGCAGACAGATTACGGCAGACAGATTACGGTAGACAGATCATGGCAGACAGATCATGGCAGACAGATCACGGCAGACAGATTACGGCAGACAGATTACGGCGGACAGATTACGGCAGACATATTACGGCAGACAGATTACGGCGGACAGATTACGGCGGACAGATTGCGGATGTCATGATATATTACCGCAGACAGATTACGGCGGACGGATTACGGCGGACAGATTACGGCAGACAGATTACGGCAGATATATTACGGTAGATATATTACGGTAGACAGATTATGGCAGATAGATTACGGCGGACAGATTACGGCGGACAGATTACGGCGGACAGATTACGGCGGACAGATTACGGCAGGCAGATTACGGCAGGCAGATTACGGCAGGCAGATAGGCATATCACGGCAGACATATTACGGCAGATATATTACGGCAGACATATAACGGCAGACAGATTGCGGCGGACAGATTACGGATGTCATGATATATTACCGCAGACAGATTACGGCGGACATATTACGGCAGACATCTTACGGCAGACATCTTACGGCAGACAGATTACGGCAGACAGATTACGGCAGACAGATTACGGCTGACATATTACGGCTGACATATTACGGCTGACATATTACGGCAGGCAGATTACCGCAGACAGATTACGGCGGACAGATTACGGCAGACATATTACGGCAGACATATTACAGCGGACAGATTACGAATACGGCAGACATTACCTCAGACAGATTACGGCGGACAGATTACGGATGATATATTACCGCAGACAGATTACGGCGGACAGATTACGGGAGACATATTAGCACAGATATATTACGGCAGACATACTGTATTACGGCAGACAGATTATGGCGGACGGATTACGGTGGACAGATTAATCAAGTGAAATGCAGTTTAATCGAGTGAAATGCCAAATATTACTTGTAATATACCCAATTATTTTCCCGGCATTATTTAATTACTACATTATATATACAGAATTCGTGACTATGCTCTCGGCAACGGCCTCGGTAGCTCAGCGCAGGTTCAATTACAGCCGGAAGGCCTTGAAGTTGCATTTTTCGCATCTGGTGAGTTTGGTCTTAAAATGTTACACACACCTTCACTCGAGACTTCGTCATAAATCCTTAGAACATATATATAATGTGTTGTCGGTATCGATAAGAGAGTTTAGATTTCTGAAATGAATATGTTTTGTATTTCCAGCAAGGCTTGTTGGTCCTCTAGATGACCATATTAGAAAGCTGAAGAATGTAATTGTGTTAAGAAATTCTAAACGCGAGGGACTGGTGAGAGCTAGATTACGTGGAGCACGTATTGCCAAGGGAGATACGCTGACATTTTTAGACTCTCATTGTGAAGTAACGCCTGGATGGGCTGAACCATTATTGGCTCGTATTGCCTACGATAGAAGAAATGTGGTGTGTCCCGCTATTGAAGTTCTTAATGCTGACACGTTCGCGTACCAAGGATCAACAAATGCCGACCAGAGAGGAGGATTTAACTGGGATTTGTTTTTTAAATGGAAAGGTATTCCTCCTGACGAACAAAAGTTAAGAAAGGATGAAACAGATCCTATACGGTGAGAACATTACCAACAAAATGTTTGTGAAACTACTGTATTTGTAGTAATCAACTTTATCATATGTTCGAGATCATTTTCAGGTTCATACGCAAAATAACGCACGTTGAGTTGTTGCTGAGAGCCTAAGAGGTGCGAAATCCTACTGACCCCCCCCCCCAGGCTATACGCTGCGAGGAGTTGCGTGCGCTTTTTCCGCGTCGGTACGTTTTGCGGGAAAATCTCTGAGTTGATTTCTGGGGCTGACTAGCTCAGAAGCGCTCGTGCGCTCTAAACAATTTCTCCAACAATTTACCTCGGTGACTAGAATAGTTGGCAAGCAACACTTGTGGCGTACAGTACCAAGTTTGACCATCTAGGGTGGTCTGGGGGCATGCAGAAGTTGGTAGCTGTTGTTCACTATAGGATGTGTTGATACTGGTAATTGGTTGGGTTAAAACATCAGCATTTTTTCGGAGCATGTCTGGTCCAGAAGACTTCGAAGGATTTAGATGACATAATTTCTTGAAAACGGCTATTTCAGGCGCAATTAATTTGAGTGTTAAGTCTATTAAAATCGCTAAGTAGGATGATTCCGCATCTTGTATATTTAAATTCGATAGTAAAATTAAATATGAACGCATAACTTCGTCATTGGCGGATGGGGGATGGTAAACAGTTCCAATTACTATACAGGAAAGGCCTAAGATGTTTGATAAGAGATGTCCAAGACCTGATAGGGGATTGAGAAGTGAACATAAACACACACACCGCCGTGATGATCATCAGTACGATCTTTTCGAATCACATTAAAATTGGGAATGTTAATGACATTATCGTGTAGAGAATCTTTCAACAAATAGTCGGTGAAGCATGCGATTTCAATCTCCTCTTTGGTCACAGGACACAGTGTGCCGAATTTCATTAATTTTCGGTGTTAAAGACAACATTGGACAATAAAAATCCAGGTAGCATAGATGATCGTTTGTTCTGAACGTGAGTCCGCATTTTGAGCTATTAATAGCAACCAGACGCTACGCTTTGCTCGTATAGTTTGGATACACCACATCTGCAGCCACGACGGGTTGTCTTCGCGTTAATCCCATAATATCAAATGATTCCAAATGTGGCTGTGTATACATATATTCTTCGGCAAACATCAACCAATTGCAAGTAAAGCCTCACGAGAAAAATTGATACAGGAAATTACGATATAAAACGTCGTAATCATGGAAATCGAATGTAATCCTTTATATAATATTAAAAAACTCATTAATAATTCATGAAGAAAACACAAAGGAAAATCACCACCGTTTCTCGGCTTAGACAACGTTATTTTTCAAAATTACTACGTCAACGAACTTACCAAATGCTGGTCGTTTTTTAAGCCATTTAAAGCACTTGTAGGAGTATTTTATCAGATATAAAACACTCGGCTGCGCCTCGTGTTTTATATCTGATAAAACACTCCTACGCGTGCTTTGAATAGTACATATAACTGGGGGTGCAACATCAGGCCCTAGTTTTACGAAGCCTGGATAAATCACTATCAGATAGATAACTCACTATCCGTCGAATAAATCGTATCTGTATTATATGTTTTCATAGCATATTATATCCGTTGATTAAGACTTGTTCAGTATTATTTATGCAAATTAGGGCCGCCATTACCGAAAAATGTTCTTTTGGCTATATCTTAGCCAATATGCCAGATAACTGCTCTAAAAATGTGTCTAGCCCTATGTTTTGTGGGTCAATTAACATGATAAAGTATTTTTGGGAGTGACCACATGTGTCTGTGTCATGTAATTATGCAAATTAGGCCCGCCATTACCGAAAAATCTATTTTTCCGTATATCTCAGCCAATTTTGGGTATATACTTCATGGTAACACTAGACCGGGTTTCCATCTGTTTTTTATACCCCTAACCCTAACCGTAACCCTAATCCTAACCCCAATCCTAACCCAACCATAACCCTAATAATAACCGTAAAATATTGTGGGAAACTATATGTATTGTTACCATGAAGTATATCCCCAATTTTGCAAAACACTGCAAACAAATAGCTTGCACCTCCCCATAAGGAGGGTCAGAGAACATAATGGAATCAATGTTTTTGTGACAGTGTGTGTCCGTGCCATGAAATATGCAAATTAGGGCCGCCATTACAGAAAAACATTGATTTTACAATATATCGGTCAATATTACAGAAAGCAACACGATATATGCTTCTAGGACCCCAATTGTAGAGTCACGGTATATAATATAACTGTTCTTGAAATGATCGTGCCCTGCAATCAGAGTCATGAAATATAACAGCATGGTTCTCTTGATACATCACTCGTCATCATCACTATCGATGCAGCTTTCGAGTTCAAACTCCTCGTCTTCCCCCTCTTCATCTTCCTCGTCGTCACTACCAGGGTCAAGAAGATCAGCTAGAGCGGCTGGTAGCACAGGACCGCAGGACCAAACTGGCTCCAGCACTCCTCCATCAGTCTTCATCCATCCCTGCCCATCGGCATAGGGCTTTGGTTTCTCGATGATAGCTTCATCAGCTCGCTTGTATAATGCAACACGGTGGTTCATACGCTGGATATGCGGCTTCAGAGCAGAGTGACAGGGTGGAAGGCGAGCCAGGATCAACCTTGGACTTCGTAGTGAGCTTCTCGTCCTCCCCCACCATCTTGCGGAGCAATTTGCCACGGACAACGTCCACCGAAGACTCGTGAGTCTGCCCATACGTTAGACAGGTAAACTGCTCAATCTGCTTTAGCACTTGATCAGTCTTCACCGAGTTGTTGGAAAGCTCTGTGGAATATGGGATTCTTCTGAAGCTTCTTCAGGGGGGCCACCTTATACAAGCGAGCTGATGAAGCTATCATCGAGAAACCAAAGCCCTATGCCGATGGACGAAGACTGATGGAGGAGTGTTGGAGCCAGTTTGGTTCTGCGGTCCTGTGCTACCAGCCGCTCTAGCTGATCTTCTTGACCCTGGTAGTGACGACGAGGAAGATGAAGAGGGGGAAGACGAGGAGTTTGAACTCGAAAGCTGCATCGACAATGATGATGACGAGTGATGCATCAAGAGAACCATGCTGTTATATTTCATGACTCTGATTGCAGGGCACGATCATTTCAAGAATAGTTATATTATACACCGTGACTCTACAATTGGGGTCCTAGAAGCATATATCGTGTTGCTTTCTGTAGTATTGACCGATATATTGTAAAATCAATGTTTTTCTGTAATGGCGGCCCTAATTTGCATATTTTATGGCACGGACACACACTGTCACAAAAACATTGATTCCATTATGTTCTCTGACCCTCCTTATGGGGAGGTGCAAGCTATTTGTTTGCAGTGTTTTGCAAAATTGGCTGAGATATGCTGAAAAATCGATTTTTCGGTAATGGCGGGCCTAATTTGCATAATTACATGACACAGACACATGTGGTCACTCCCAAAATTACTTTATCATGTTAATTGACCCACAAAACATAGGGCTACACACATTTTTAGAGCAGTTATCTGGCATATTGGCTAAGATATAGCCAAAAGAACGGCCCTAATTTGCATAAATTATACATACAAAAGGTACGTGGGACATTTTACGAACTTTTTAACATAGCAAACCGTATTCTACATGTCTTTTGCCTTCTAGAAACGCTAATTAGAAGTATATTTCTGGGGGGTGCACAATACCTCCAACTAGCCACTAGACTAGTTAGTCCACAGCTAATCACTATCTTTTTAGTTGATGAGGTTGGAAATATTTTTTCTCATTTTTTGGGAAAGACTAAAACATGTTACTCCTGGGACTTGAACTCCTGGGAGGTGTGGAGGCTTGGGTCTGGGTACGATATTGCTGAGGAATTCAAAATATGGGGATTTTGCTATCAGACCATTGTAACTGTTTGTGTAAATAAAATGACTATGATAAAATGTGTAGTATGATAAATAGTACTCTCAAAATTACCCAATTTTGAGTGTCAAGCCAATCATTTAAATAAAGTTATTCGATTTTAAATGTCATATACGTAGATTTTAAAGTACGTTTTTGGATTTATTTTGTCAGCACCCCAACAATGGCAGGAGGATTATTCACCGTTGATAAAAAATACTTTTTTGACACTGGTTCGTATGATGAAGAAATGGATATTTGGGGAGGAGAAAACTTGGAGCTTTCCTTTAGGGTGAGTTAGCAGGGAAAAACAGTTAAATGAGTGTCTGAAGTATAGTTTAAATGTGGCTAAATGTAATTTAGGTTAGGTAAAAAGGAGGCAATGTTGGTCAGCGGTACTCGAAACAATGAGGTGCGCGGTGTATGGCGTATGCGCAATCAATAGTGTCAGCGGAGTCTGAGCTTGACATGATGCGCGCAGTTCGTGGCTTGTTCAGAGTCCTGCATGTCATCGTGCTCTGAGCTTGACTGGTTTGCGCGCGCCCGAGTGTTTTAGATCTGATAAAATACGTGCTGCGAGTTTATTAAACGGCCCCAAAAACGACCCATCATAAGTTCATTGGCATTTGTCTTTCTTTTCTGCTTTCCATGAGATAAACTGGTTGAGGATTTGAGTGAAAAAGTTGATAAAATCTCTAGCATAGTGTTATATCAACGTTTGAATTACGTCAAATTTCTCTTGCAGCAGAATATTGTATCAGAAATGATAACGTCACGACTATAGCATTTCGGACAAACCAACTTTTATAGACCATCAAATCATAACACATTTTGTCCTGGAAACTCAACGAAAGTCTTTGTTCTATCTTTTTGTTCGCCTTTATGCAAATTTGTGCATGGTGACGGTTACACATTGTATTTTTGGTATAATGAAGCAACCATACAATAGCAACGTTTGGGTTCAATCGTTCAACCATACTGTTTAAATATTAATATAAATAAAATATAAAAGGATTTGTGCACGGTGAGGTACCGTCCAACATAAATCGCAGCTCTGTTAACAGCTTTGAATTTTGCCGAGTTTCCAGACCACATCTTCATTGACTATGATAGAATCTATATCAGTAATATCGTATTTGAAGTTATAGACACTTTAATTAAAATTAACCTAAACCACCTTACTGACAATTGAAACTGTTAACCGATCAAAATCAGCTTTTTAAAGTGAGGTGGTGGTGAAGCACAGAACCAACGCCCTCCAGAGGTTGGCCAAGTATTGAAACTTGAAATGTGATCATGTACTTTCTATTGTATTTCTTAGATCTGGATGTGTGGTGGGAGACTGGAAATCATTCCTTGTTCCAGAGTTGGTCACGTGTTCCGTAAAGTAACTAGTCCTTACAAGTTCCCCGACGGAGTCGACAAAACATTAAGTAAAAATTTCAATCGCCTTGCTGAAGTGTGGATGGATGAGTACAAGGAATTATATTACAACAAAAAACCTCAGAATCGTAATCGAGAATTTGGTGATATAACAGAACGAAAGAAGCTTCGGAAAAGGTTAAAATGCAAATCTTTTAAATGGTATTTGGATAATGTCTATCCAGATATTAGAATGCCTGAACTTCATCCACCAGCTCAAGGAGAGGTAAGATTGGTTCAACAAAGCTCTTTGCCACACAGTGCTTGAGAGTTAGGGAGTTATTTCCGCGTTTAATTTGCGTAGCGCCTACTCTGTAGACTTCCCTACCACAGGAATTAATGTTATTTATTATATGGCATAAGTTACTTCCGGTGAAATCGCGCGTTCTGATTGGCTGAGACGTTCTGACTGTGGTCGTTACTTTCCCGTAATCGAGCGGTCCAGATTACGGGTTATGACGATAAACCTTTTTCGGTGTTTTAATTAAATCATGAATGAGCCACAATCAGAGGATGAACAATCAGAAAGTGAGTTTTATTATCCTTTCGGTGTGTTCTGTTCAATAGCCCGTGACTCTCACTCTTTGTCACGCTATTACTGTCCAAAAGTACCATATAATAAACCTCATCCGCTTGGTCATTACGGGAAAATATCAGATCTCGGTCTTTCATGTACGGGACCTCGGTCTGATATTTTCACGTAATGACCGCGCTCTTGCATAATAAGAGGTTAGTAATTCAATCGCGAGCTTTAAAGGGGAACTGTACTCAAAATATAAATTACTTTTAAATAAAAGGCCTTTAAGTATAATGTTTATAAATGTTAATAGTTTTACGGTATCTGCTCTTGTATTCGAATAACGTTTTCATTCTCGTATTTTATGCTTCTGGGCGCTGCCATTTTCGAGTTTTCTCGGCGGCTCAGACTCGAGGTCCAGCGGGGGTTTCTTTTCAATTTTGAGGTCACTTGAGTGCAAAGAACAAAAGACAAGCGTTCAATGACGTCAAAATTAAAAATAAAACCACCGCTGTACATCAATCTTGAGCCGTCGAGCAAACTCAAAATGGCGGCGTCCAGAAGCATAAAATACGAGAATGAAAACGTTATTTCTCGAGTACAAGAGCAGATACCGTAAAACTATTAACGTTTCTAAACATTATTCTTAAAGGCCTTTTATTTAAAAGTAATTTGTATTTTGGGTACAGTTCCCCTTTAAGAAGTAACTAATTTATTTGGGAATACTTTTTACGATCACTAGATACTGTATATATGTATTTTATGATTTTTTTTGGTTTTCCTGTTTTTCGTTCCAAGCAACATCGATAAAATCGGTTTCTAAAAAACATCAGGTTTTTTCGGTTTACCGATTAACCGCCTCACCCTTAACAATTATAGACAACGAACCCGAGTTTTCTATTAATACTATCTCTCATAGAAAACGAGGGGGAGTTGTCTAATTCTTTTAGTATAAATGTGCAAGTTTCTAACCCAAGAAATAATTTTTATTTCACATTTTTCATAAAAAATTGTAAATATTATTTTCTGATTGGTTGATCAATCATTATCTATTTAACAAGTAGTCACTGAAGTCGAGGTGATTATCGTTGAATATAATCACCGAGACTGAGGTGACTAATTGTTTTAGTATAATTTCAGGCCTGAACTGAATATCCAATTGAGAAGTTTTAAACAGACAGTTTGAACTATGTTAGATATAATTTGTAAATCCAATGCTCGATGTTTTCTTCAAGCTTGGCAGCTTTCAAAAACACTAACGAACAAAACGGACGTAAAAATTCAAATAATTATACGATAAACAACTTCCTCACCCTTAGACAGTTCTATCTTGAGATAAATCTGATGTATACTGTGTCTTTATGCTAAGTTTTTGAACCCTTTATAGTTATAATAGTATAGTCGCCATTTTGGAAATAAATTCGGTCATGTTTTAGAAATCATACATAAAATGATGATTCCGAGAGGGACTGGAACGAATAAACTCAGTCTGGTCACAAAAAACACTTTTTCAAGTCTGATTTCTAGTGATGTGATAGTACTCGTTTAAGTTCAGAAATTATACTAATTAACAATTAGACAACGAGCCCGAGTTGTGTAGACAACGCTCATAGAAAACGAGGGCGAGTTGTCTAATTGTTTTAGTATAAACAATCGCTCACAAAATACGAGATTGTAATTACTTTGCTGCTTCATATTTGGTGTAGATATACTCTATAGGCATAAGCGAATTCTTTTTCTTATTCGAAAATGGCAAACTGAACAATTTTCCATTACTTTCGGGCCAATGTTTTCATGATTTCATCACTCGTATATAAACTTTAGCGGACGCCATGTTTGGCCTAGATTTCAGGTTTTGCTTGCAGCGTGAATATGTCGTGGCTTCTGATTTGTCAGGAAAGAATAGTTCCGTTATAAGAAGGTTTGTGATTGGATAACGCTACTAGTGATCTATCACCAATAGACCACTAGTAGCTCAGCCAATCAGAATGCCGAATTTGTAATAGACCATTAGTTGGTTGATACTAATAGGCGATAGTTAATACTTGGAAAGAGATAGATTTAGATTTGCCATGATAGTGTATTAAATGAGCAAAGATTTAAAGTGCCTATGAAACGAAAAATTATACTCTGTTTTTATAACCCATTTTGATACTTCTTGATGCGACGTCGGTTTCAGTTCGTTTTCAGTTTTCTTGACCGCGTAGGGCCCTGAAACTGACGTCTAATGTATGCCGTTTCCGGCTTCTCTTTTGTTTGTCAGTCAACGTTGCAGTTATATATATAGTTCAATGGATCTGACTCTCTAACCACTGAGCTACGAGGACTCAGATGGTAGAGCGAGGTTTAGTTTGATAGAAATACTGGTTCGAGTCTGACATGAACTTATTGTGCTACATGTCGCATTATATTAGTGTAAATTGTTAGTCAACGTTGTTTTTTGTTGTGAAGTTGTGGTGCATATTAAAGTGTCAGACTTTAGTGTTCAGAAGGTAACTCGGGATCTACCCCCCGTCCGGGGCTTAGGTTGTTCCTGACAGCTTGACTTGCAAACGAAAAACTTTTTGCAAATACCTAACTAAAACTTCTCAACTGAAAAACACTTTGTTTCTTTGTTTGTTAATTTATTTAACCACCCATTCATTTCCATTTATCAATTCCTCCGTTCGTTCTTTCATCGTTCATTCATTGGTTCGTTCGTTCGTTCGTTCGTTCGTTCGTTCGTTCGTTCATATATTTTTTGTTCATTTATTTATTTATGAATTTTAGGTTCGAAATCCTGAAAGTAGTTTGTGTTTAGACTCTCTTGGAATGAAATCAGGAAATACATTGGGACTGTACTCATGTCATGGCCAAGGAAACAATCAGGTATTGTACATGTTTTTATTTTAATCTCATTCACTTTTGGTCTGCTAGAAAATATAAACTGAGCCTGCATGCTTGCTGGCTGTTATTTAGCTATCATTCTCTATTGTTGAGACGTCAGTACAAGCAATTGAAAATACAAGAAAATATACAGTTACTTACACTTCATGAAGGTTTACTCTACTTTACTTTACTTTACTTTGCTTTGCTTTGCTTTGCTTTGCTTTACTTTGCTTTGCTTTGCTTTGCTTTGCTTTGCTTTGCTTTGCTTTACTTTACTTTACTTTACTTTACTTTACTTTACTTTACTTTGCTTTGCTTTGCTTTGCTTTGCTTTGCTTTGCTTTGCTTTGCTTTACTTTACTTTGCTTTGCTTTGCTTTGCTTTGCTTTGCTTTGCTTTGCTTTGCTTTGCTTTACTTTACTTTACTTTACTTTACTTTACTTTACTTTACTTTATTATCGAAATCACTAGAATGGTTAATTATCGTTTCGGAAACCAACGTTGGAGATCAATTTGAATGTACCACGTGATATGAAGTTAATGCCGAATTATAATTTAATAACAAGAAATCTTGTTTCTCCAAAGATAGAAGTAAAGGCGAACTCCAAACAAAATATGGCTTCGAAAAATTCATTTAGATCATTTGGCTGATGTTTTCGAATGAAATGGTTTTGCATCGCGATGACATCAATGTTAATCTGTTTCCGCACTGTCGACGTTACCTTCTTCAATTATTTACCCCTGATGTAAAATATAGGATTGAAGGTGGCTAACAGTATCTTTTCAGTCAATATAGGTAAGCTCTTTTCTGCTTTTAACTGCAGTAATCTGCGAATTTGTTGATGATTTAAATGCCAGGTTGAAGAGGAGTGTTCGGAAGCTGATTTACGCGCGACCGTTTGGCTGAAAAATAACATTGATGTTATGCGCATCCTGCACGATGCAAATCCATTTGTCTCGAAAATATCAGCCAAATGATCTAAATGAATTTTTCGAAGCCATATTTTGGTTGGAGTTTCGCCTTTACTTCCATCTTTGGAGAAACAAGACTTCTTGTTATGAAATTGTAATTCGTGCAGTGCAATATATCTTTGAATCACATGATGCATTAACTTCATATCACGTGGTACAGTACATTCAAATTGACCTCCAACGTTGGTTTCCAAAACGATAATTAACCACTTTAGTGATTTCGATGATACTTTACTTTACTTTACTTTACTTTACTTTACTTTACTTTACTTTACTTTACTTTACTTTACTTTACTTTACTTTACTTTACTTTACTTTACTTTACTTTACTTTACGTGCTGTGATTAATCAGGTCGATTTCTTATCCAAGAAACATTTGCGAACAAATTTTCCAATACTCTCATGAGTAAATCCGCTACATAACATGCACCAAGATACAAAATAGGCCTGATTAATCACAGTGTGTAAACGTGTCTTCACAGACATTACTTAGCGCTGCGATTTCGTACAATTTATTGATTTCAAAAGCAAAGATCTCTCAATCCGGGAATGGCCATTTAAGAAGGTTTATTTTGTATTACGAAAACGAAAGACTAAAACCTTCACTAACCTCGTTTGGTCGGTCTTTAGGGCAAAATTATTATGCCCGCGGTCTTTCAAGGGCAGGATAATTTTTCTGTAAAGACCGACCAAACAAGGTTAATAAGGTTTTTGTGTCTGCTGACGTAGTCAGCAAACATTTAGTTATCGAAATGTTGTTTGGTTGTGGCAGTTACATCACAACCGAACACGTTCCAGAAGACAGCGAAAGACAGTGAAAGTTCGCCGAGATCGTTTGTTGCTACACCGAGTAGGCTTCTTCCTTCGCTTATTTGGTCCATGATACTGTAGGTATTGAACTACTTTTGTGTTTATCTGAGCCATTGCGTTTACACAGACCAACATTTTGGTCAGTTTCTTGTGTGTAAATTTCACATATATTTGTACAATTATATACGAAAAAATCGCTTAGTATTTTAACCGAAATAATTGTATATCGAAACTTATGAACCTAGTACGGCTATTAATGTTTACCGTCGCACATGTTTGTCATATTATATCCCAAACAAACGCGTCTCAATTAACTCAAACATGATCTACACTTTCGCTAAACTTTCGTAGATATAACAGTGAAAGAAACACGATTTCAGACATTGCTAGATTGTAATCTATAGCAATGTCTGAAATCGTATTTTTTTCACTTACAGTAGGTTGTAACCTATATGATTTGAATAAACTTATAATTTCCAAATATGTTTAAAATGTTTGCCCCATTCCATTATACATCGTGACAACTTAGCGTGAAACTAATAAACTATGTTTTAGTTCAGCCTCGTTCTTATAGCCTTATTATCTCAATTATTTCTCTGAAACTCAAATGTCAGCAGACACATGTACGCGTTGCGTACCTATTTTTATTATATGACTCTTTTAAACTTCTCACATTTCCTCAATATTTTCGCAATTTTTTAATTTTTAATTAAAAAAATAATTAATTAATTTAATAATTAATTAAATAATTAATAATTAATTAATTAATTATAAATTAATTAATTAATTAATTAATAATTAATATTAATATTAATAATAATTAATTAATTATGAATTAATTAATTATTAATTAATTATATTATAATTAATTATTAATTAATTAATTTAATAATTTAATAATTAATTTTATTTTTTATTTAATTTTTTAATTTTATTCTTTTTAAAACCTTTTTAGCCAAGCTATAAAACAATGCCTCTGAACACCTCTTTAAGACGAACATCCTGCAGCTGCGATCTGTCCAGTCGTTTCTTCGTTATTTATTTCAACAAAATCCTCGCTTTAACGGTACTCGCAATGGAAGTTGTCCAAAAATTGTCCGGCGAAGAGGGTGTTAGCTTTAACATGAATTTATTATTTTGTTGTGACGACAGGCCTTATTCTTTTGATAAAATACAATGTGTGTATCTTTATATCATATTAATTAAATGATTTTATGAATTGTATAGCACTTTATGTTATCCTCGCATAATGAAATCTTGTGGGAAAATGAAAATTGCGTGGATAACTCACATTATAATCCTGGAGGTTCCGTAGAACTTGTTCCCTGTCATGGTTTAGGAGGAAACCAAAAGTGGACTCATGACAAAAAATCGGTATGTTCTTTAAAATATACTTAATTACATGCTAAATTAAAACTTACTTAATTACATTTTTGGGTAAATACGACCATTTTACATAAAACCTCATCTATGGTATCGTATAGTATACAGGTATCTAATGGTATAAAATCACTTTACCTGCACAACATCAATCGGCGTCCCTAACCGTTTTGTAAATTGTCGTTGCCAACCATGACGGTGTTAATCTGGAACCGCGAGTAAGAATGCCTTGGTCATTATTTATGGTCATTATTTATGGGCCGGGGTGGGGGCCGAAGAGAAAATGGTTGGGTAACTAAAAATTCTAAGACCTAAATGGCTGTGTAAAACAATTCACTTCTCTGAAGGGTTGCGTAGCAACATTTTCATGACTATTTACATAAAAAATTAATAGTTCATCATTTAAAATTGGAATCTCATCATCAGTTCTCCTTAGTCATCATTTCACATTAGCTTTTGTTATTGTATTACTCTGCTTGTTTTCCTTGTTTTCTCTAAATATAGGGAGATAATAATCTGAAAGTTACAGTAGGATCTGTCTGTATATCTATTTGGGTTTGTTATTCAAACTTGTATCGACGATATGCTGGGAATTTGGCTTTATCTAACTTTTTACTTGGACTACTTGTGGTAGCCGAGTCTAGGTTTCGGTGGCTTTCCTGTATTTTTCGTCGGGTCGACAAACTGCAATTATTGCATCATCCCCGTCAGGTTTTGCGAAACTGAGCGTTATAAATATACTAAATTTTTACGCGTGCAGCACGTGCTTTTTCTTCGCTTCCCGGCCTGATCCATGTTAGGTCAAGCTGTTCGAAGACAAGTCACATGGCACAGACAAATTTATTGGTAGACTGGTAGTAATGTTGCTGGCACAAATAGTAATTGCACACGCCGATCGCGGTATACCGACACCAAAAGATGACGAGCGATTTTGAAATGGGTTGGTCCGCGATCTCAATGAATTTACAATAAAACTGAGTAAGCTAGAAAAATAAACTTTACGTATGTTTTAGACAGATAAATTATCTTTCTTTTAAGGTATAATAGAGCTTGTGTGGTTCATTATTTTATTCCGCTTTTTTTCGGAAAACTAAGTAAGCTACAATAATAAGCTATACGTATATTTTAGACAGATAAATTATCTTTCTTTTAAGGTATAATAGACCTTGTAAAGTTTACTTTTTCTCAACAAAACGTTCGAAGTGGAGCGCCTTATTATATATATGCAAAAATATAATTTGGCCGCCTTCTTTAAAAATACCATCGTAATTTAACCCGAATACGTCGAACGTTTTCTTAACAAATAATCAACCCTACAAGCTCTCTTATACCTTAAAACAAAGATAATTTATCTGCCACAATAGAAGTAAACGTTATTGTGCTACCTTACTTAGTTTTTTTTTAAAAAGCGCAATGTCGAACATGCCTTGATATTCGTGATATACATGTATGTCATATCATGATCAATCGCCAGAGATCAAGCGCGGGGTTTGCACGGAGCGCTTCGAAAACATTCGCAGTTATTATACAATTTCATACTTTCCAAAAACATTCAGCCGACTCAACGCTTTCTACCAATACATATTTAATGTATGTAGCTGCTGTATTTCAAAAGTTATACAAGTTAAAGTGGATGTGACATTAGTTTCCATCGAAACAAAGCTACACGGTTAAACATAGTTCGCAGTTCGACATTTAGATATCCAAATTTAATACTATCATTGCTACAATATATTAGCTTTTACTTCAATATAAACATAGCTACATACGTTGTGCAATTCATACGTTGTGCTGCGTACTTTTACATACACAAGCCCATGTAGCCCGAGTTAACGCCTACCGGGCGTCTTGTTTCTTCTTGGGTTGGGTAAAAGATTTTCTTTACCATATTGTTAAATTTCTGATCTTAATACATGGTTGGGTAAAAAAAACTTTTCAGCATCAAATCTATTTCTCTTCGGCCCCCACGCCGACCATAAATAATGACCGTTCGCTAAGTACGTTTTTTTGTTTAGGTTTGTCGGAGTTCGCTCTGTAGTGTGGTGGTTAGTGTGTTGGATTGTGGTGTGTGGTTAGTGTGTTGGGTTGTAGTGTGATGGTTATAGTGTGTTGGATTGTGGTAAGTGTGTTGGATTGTGGTGTAGTGGTTAGTGAGTTGGGTTGTAGTGTGGTGGTTGCTGTGTTGGGTTGTTGTGTGGTGGTTAGTGAACATTGTTGCGCTTTCAACTGTGAACAACGTTCTTCTGCCAACTGTGAACAATAGCGACCTTAAGATCTACGACGGCAACCTAGGACGGCGACGCAATTTTCCCTTTCGTAAACGGTCGTTACCATCCCGAAGGGTCGTTACCATCCCAGCTCTCATAGAATGTTGGGTAAGCGGAGTGAAATTCCTCGTGGTCCCAAGGTTCCCGCATACTTTGTTTGATGCGGTGACATGTTCGTCATGAAATGATAGGTACTTATAGTACGTATTCCATATAAGGTCATATCGGACGGGACTGGGAAGAGCAAATACGTTGCCCTAACGAGCATATACGTTGCCCTGACGAGCAAATACATTGCCCCCCCCCCAAAACAACAAAGGTCCTAACCCTCCCACAAAGCTATAGAATATTCTTTTAACTAAGTTAAATGATCTATTTACAACATAGATACGGCTTATCCTGGAAGCTAACTTAGTTCTCTTTGAAAGCGGGTAATCGAACATGCCCAAAAATATAATTTTCGTATTACGGATACCATCTTGTAAACGAACTTTCGGCTGTCTTCGACGAACGTTTTCTTGAGAAATAATCAACTCCCAAAGCTGCAATATATATTAAAACAAAGGTAAATTATCTGTTTACAACATGCGTACAGCTTATCCGGCGAGCGAACGTAATTTTCTTAAAAAGAGCGAATAATCGAACATATCGTAACGTGTTACGTAACGAGGGCAATGTATTTGCTTTATTTGCTCTTCCCAGTCCCGTCCGATATGACCTTATATGGAATACGTACTATAAGTCCATATGCATGAATTCAAAATATGTAAATATTTAGTATTTGGTCAGGGTCAGGAGAAGAGCGTTCATGCAGAAGAAATTATACATGGCAAACTCTCAATCCTGGACCAGTAAATTCGATTTTGTGATCGATAGTCACAACGTATATGTAGATACTTTCCAAAAGGCAAACGACGTTATTCGGGATTTTGAAATATCAATCGCAACAACGTATGCTGCGAGGTCAGTCAAAATATATTTGTCGACCGAAACTATTATATGCGCATTGCATATATGGACCACCGTAATATATAACCATAAATGTAGTTCTGCATTTGCCATAGAACATAGTTAATTCGTAAAGTCACTTACTAGTCATAGATGCTTTTCAATTAATAGGTGATAAAACGTGTTGTGCTGCGTAGGCAGTGTAGAAATACAAATCAAAATGTATAAAAAGGTCGGTGTACTGCCGAAATAGTGTGTAAGTTGTCTAACGTTTCGAGCGAATGCTCTTCGTCAGAGAAGTGAAACATCAAACATGAAGTGAAATAATCACTCAGTTATTATTTCACTTTACGTTTCACTCTCTGACGAAGGGCCGCTCGAAACGTTAGACAACTTACACACTATTTCATAGACTTGCTCCAAATCTGCTTCTTGGTTGTTTCGGGTTTGTTTAAATTTGTTTTTTTTCAAAGAACTCGCCATATAGATGCTTGTTCGCTTTTTAGATAGCAATATTATGAAAGAACACGAGGAGCCGCGAAATAAAGTGTGCGGGAACCTAATTGGGACCACGAGGAATTTCACTTCGCTTACCCAACATTCTATGAGAGCTGGGATGGTAACGACCGTTTACGAAAGGGCAAATTGCGACGGCGACGGCAGTGAACGAAATATAAATTTTAGTATTTGAATGAAAGTACGGTCGATTGACTAGTGTATTTGACACTCAAAGTTTGTTTTATGATCTCCAAAACGCTTCAATATTTCTAGAACGATTGTAGTGTCTGTGTTTAAGTCAGTCTTAATGAACAGCTCTCATCTTTCCGTGAGTTACCGTCGTCCTAAAGACGTAAAAATGTTCTTAGTGGCGTTGAGATTACTCTTGGGAATATAAAGTATTCATTCTTTGTGTTTCGCATAAAGTTTCTTTTGTTTGAACGACGTCCCCGTCCTGGGTTGCCGTCGTAGATCTTAAGTCCCTATTGTTGTGTTGTTAACTGAACAATGTTGTTCTGCCAACTGTGAACAATGTTGTGCTGCCAACTGTGAACAATGTTGTGCTGCCAACCATGAACAATGTTGTGCTGCCAACTGAACAATGTTGTGCTGCCAACTGAACAATGTTGTTCTGCCAACTGTGAACAATGTTGTGCTGCCAACTATGAACAATGTTGTTCTGCCAACTATGAACAATGTTGTGTTGTCAACTGTGAACAATGTTGTGTTGTCAACTATGAACAGCGTTGTACTGTCAACTGTGAACAACGTTGTTCTGCCAACTGTGAACAATGTTGTGTTGTTAACTGTGAACAATGTTGTTCTGCCAACTGTGAACAACGTTGTTCTGCCAACTGAACAATGTTGTTCTGCCAACTGTGAACAATGTTGTGCTGCCAACTATGAACAATGTTGTGCTGCCAACTGAACAATGTTGTTCTGCCAACTGTGAACAATGTTGTGTTGTCAACTGTGAACAATGTTGTGTTGCCAACTATGAACAATGTTGTGCTGCCAACTATGAACAATGTTGTGCTGCCAACTGAACAATGTTGTTCTGCCAACTGTGAACAATGTTGTGCTGCCAACTATGAACAATGTTGTGCTGCCAACTGAACAATGTTGTTCTGCCAACTGTGAACAATGTTGTGTTGCCAACTATGAATAATGTTGTGCTGCCAACTGAACAATGTTGTTCTGCCAACTGTGAACAATGTTGTGCTGCCAACTATGAACAATGTTGTGCTGCCAACTGAACAATGTTGTTCTGCCAACTGTGAACAATGTTGTGTTGCCAACTATGAACAATGTTGTGCTGCCAACTGAACAATGTTGTTCTGCCAACTGTGAACAATGTTGTGCTGCCAACTGTGAACAATGTTGTGCTGCCAACTGTGAACAATGTTGTGCTGCCAACTGTGAACAATGTTGTTCTGCCAACTGTGAACAATGTTGTGCTGCCAACTGTGAACAATGTTGTGCTGCCAACTGTGAACAATGTTGTGCTGCCAACTGTGAACAATGTTGTGCTGCCAACTGTGAACAATGTTGTGCTGCCAACTGTGAACAATGTTGTGCTGCCAACTGTGAACAATGTTGTCCTGCCAACTGTGAACAATGTTGTGCTGCCAACTGTGAACAATGTTGTGCTGCCAACTGTGAACAATGTTGTGCTGCCAACTGTGAACAATGTTGTGCTGCCAACTGTGAACAATGTTGTGCTGCCAACTGTGAACAATGTTGTGCTGCCAACTGTGAACAATGTTGTGCTGCCAACTGTGAACAATGTTGTGCTGTCAACTGTGAACAATGTTGTGCTGCCAACTGTGAACAATGTTGTGCTGCCAACTGTGAACAATGTTGTGCTGCCAACTGTGAACAATGTTGTACTGCCAACTGTGAACAATGTTGTCAACAAGGTTGTTCAGCCATGATAACAACGACAAGGTTTTTAAGCATTATTCAGCCATCAATATACTATTACAACTTATTAACAAGGTTGAACAACCATGATAACAATAGCGAACATGCTTGTTCTATTTATCAATATTGTCTTTTAATGTTTCAACGACCGTGAACAACCGTTGTTGGTTCGTCAATGCTGAACAACATTGTTCATTCAACATTATCGGTCAGCCACAATATTGTTAACATGATAACGATGTTACCATAGCATTGTTATGCAGCTATAAATAAATGATAACAATAGCGAACAAACTTGTTCTATCAATATATAGTTTTTTCCTGTTATATATTGTTAAGTCATAATAACGATGTTACCATAGCATTGTTCGCAAGGCTTTTATACCTGATAAAATCGATGAATACTAATCAGCATGAAAATTATATAAAGTCTCTACGAACTTTATATAAAATTCCTGCTAATTTGCATTTCATACATCAACTCAAAGACCATATTTGCATACCCAACTATGCGAATCGAAAACAAATCGATTTACATGTTCTAAATCAACCCATTTTACCTCTAATAGAAACCAGTACACTCCCTAGTGATTACAATCAATTGTTTTTGAAGCTATTTAAAACACTCGAACTCGCGTTTTATCATATCTAAAATGCTCGCGCTGCGCGCTCGCATTTTAAATATGATAAAACGCTCCTTCTCGTGTTTTAAATACTACATATAGTATTTTCATGTTCCAACAACCTGTCAACCATTGAAACAATGCTGAACAACATTGTTAGTCGTTCAACATTATTGGTCAGCCACAATATTGTTAAGTAAGAGATAAAGCCCAAGAAGGAGGGCTTTATGCTATATAAAGACCCGAGGACGCGCAGCGTCCGAGGGCTTTATATAGCATAAAGCCCGACGTTTGAGGGCTTTATCTGACTTATTTCACGAGTGAGGAGGTTTTCCAACAAAATGTTGTCCATTTTATTCACCTTGGACAAATATTTCCCTTAGTTTTCCCTTCATTTCTTATCTAATTAGTATTCATGGTCTTTATGCTAGATAAAGCCCGCGGTACATCAAAGAAAACCGACTCAATCGTGTAATAAGTCATAATAACGATGTTGCCACAGCATTGTTCAGCTATAAATAATGTTTAAACTTGTTAACAAGATAGAGAAACAATCATAACAAATAGCGGGCGCTTTCTCGATATACAGTATGAACAAACCGAAAATCAAATAATCGCTAACCCTAATCCTAACCCTAATCCTAACCCAAATCCTAACCCTAAAACTGACTTGGGTTGATGTTATAATAATTTTAAATTTCGGTTGCTCATACATCGAGAAAGGGCCCAATCATGCTTGTTCTATCAATATATAGTTTTTCCTGTTCCAACAACGTGACAACCATTGAAACAATGCTGAACATGCTGAACATTGTTCGTTCAACAATATTGGTCAGCCATGATGTCCGCGTTGTTACAGTATATTGTTCAGCCAACATGCTGTAACGACTTGTGCGGTTTTTAAAGGAAATCAACGGGAAGGATATTTTGCGAGTATGGAAAGGGGGTGTCTATATGGCGGAGGAGCAGCTCTCTTGGTAGGGCTAGTCCTCTTTGCCGAGATCCTGCGTCTCAGTGTAATTCTTTGTAAAAATTTGTTTGCGTTTACATGACAAGAGGGCCAGCCCTCCTAGGCGAGATCTCGCTATTGACAACCCGAGATCTCGCCCAGGAGGGCTGGAAATTTTCCATATAAACGCCTGAAGGAGGGCTGAGAAATAAGAGCTCCGTACAAGAGACAATGTTTATCTTTACCAGTATTTTTTGGACAACTTTATATTTCGCACGACCTGTTTGCTTGTGTTTAAGTTAAAACTTGTCCGCAAAAGTGAGATTCTGGGTTTCGTGCGAAAATAAATGCAGCCGTAGCCATTAGTCTGCCTCTTGGTGTTTCGAGACGAGTTTGTTTCGAGACGGGTTTATTTGAGACGGGTTTTGTTTCGAGACGGGTTTTGTTTCGAGACGGGTTTATGTTTATTTCATTTGAGACGGGTTTTTATGTTTTTGTTTCAACAACAAATTGTTGTATGCGGCGGGCGAGAGAGCGAGAGAAAACCCGCGGGAGAGAAAACCCGCTGGCGGAAAACCCGCGTTTCTCTCGCCCACCGCATACAACAATTTATTGTTGAAACCAAAACATAAACCCGTCTTGAAACAAATTTACCCTTAACCCGTTTCAAATAAACCCGTCTCGAAACAAACCCGTCGTCTCGAAACACCAAGAGGCAGACTTGGAGCAAGTCTATAGCCATTCGAGCGAGCCAGCTTGGTTAGGAGGGGGGCTATAAATTCTCATGTAAACAAGGGATGAAATTCATCTCGCCAAAGAGGGCTAGCCCTACTCCATATAAACACCACCTAAGACCCAACCGAGACCAGTTGCAAAAAATAAAATTCCAAGGCCTCTGCGGCGCTCTGACAACTGAGCTACGTATGCCGTTGCTGAGAGCGAGTTCTAGTATATATGATTGATGGTAATGCCGGTGAACATTACGAATAATATTGGAATTTACACTTGATAACTTGTAAAGGAAATCAACGGGAAGGATATTTAGTTTTAGCTGTGTAATTTTAATCCGCCGACAAATTTTAATCCGCTGGCCGAGATACAAGAAATACGGCGGTTTCTTTTTTCTTGCCGCCTTCTCGACTTATCTTATGGGCTGTATATATAAGATTGGCAAGTCAGCCTGGGAAGCGGGATAGCCCAGTAAGCGAGATCTCACTACATATAGTTCAACCTCGTACCCAGGGTTTTATCTTCTCTCCCCGCCCGCCCCCGCTGGTTAGCATATAGTTATGTAATGTTTAATAAACGAGCATCGGTGTTTTTGAGGTGCGGGGGTTATATAGAGGCAAGTCATCCCTCTTGGGGTAGCCCTTTTTGCCGAGATCCCAGCTTTCGATCAAATCCTTCAGTGTGATATTTGTTTTCGTTTATATGATCCTTAACGAGATCTAGCTATTGACTACCCAAGATCTCGCGTAGGATGGCTCGAAAATCGCCATGTAAACACACTCAAGAGGGCTGCCCCTCCTCAGGAGAGTTGGAAAAAATTAGGCTTCGTTGAAACAAATAAAACAACTGGATGTTTCTGTTCATCTCATCAATTTCTCAAAGTATTAAAAGGTAATAATACTGTTGGAAAATATAAACGAGAAATATCGATATTTGTAGAGAAATCATAAAAAGGAGCTTTTGCTTGAATCTACGACGTGGTAACCACGACAACGCGAACTTCAAAATAAAGAATTCTTCATGCGAAACAAAGAGAATGAATGATTTGTAGTCCCAAGAGTATTCTCAACACCGTTCTCGTTCCGTTTACAACACCACTCTGAACATTTTCACGTTTTGTTTTCGTTCCTGACGTTATAAGTATGACACACGCCACAGTTGACACAGAAAATTCCGTAAATTGGCTGTTAGTACAAGTGTTTGCTTATAACGGCCTGCAACACAATATTTTCCTCCATGACGACGAGACGAACCAGTTGAAGATGTGCTGATATCTCTGTATTTGCATGCATATGTGTCATTATGACGTCACAGCGCCCAATAACGTGATCGGAAAATTTCGCATCCGAAGTGGCATATTTCGCTATTTCAACCGCTGATAAAATCACTTCTGTTCAACCAAATTTCGTTCTGATAGCAGATTTCAAAATCGGAACGTGCAAATTTTCATTTGGAGAAATAAAATGGAAATAAAAAATGTGGTGGCAGTGGCACTTTAAATTAACGCTGCTTGTTAACGTTTTGAAGGCCGCGTCGTCGAACTTGCCGCCGCGTCGATCTATCTAAGGTCCCTAATATTGGCGCCATAACGCGTGCTATAACCAGCCCTCCTCGAAAGACTACAAAATTCCCATGTAAATGCGAGGTGACATCCAGCCCTCTTATTAGGGCTAGGTTCGCCTCCATATAAACACCCCCTTTAAGACGCGATAAAACACGCACGTGCTGAGAAAGACATGTTTGCCGTTTTCGATAAATTTCTCGCTGGTTTTTCAAAATTATGCGGCCAAACGGGCCAATTGGCGGAGAAAACAACAAGTAATTTATCAAAAACAAAAACTGCGTGTTTTTACCGCACTCGTTAAAGTGGCTATCCGGGGTTTGGGAATTTTACATATTTTTGATCTTTGGAATCTCTTTAAAAGAATTGTAAAATATCTTGTCATGCGAAAATTTCACCTTCATACCAGACCTTTTACGTAAGCTGAAGTGATTTCCTATTCACAGGAAATGACGTCAAAGCAGCGACACGCAAAAACATTACACATTCATTATGTAAAAATAGGCATTTCAAACATGGTTGCTTTTATTTTGCACATGAATTATAAATGAGTCTTTTAATTTTCTCTTAAAGGACATTGGCAACAAAAATTAAGTTTGTCTAATATGAAAGAACTCGTAAAATGATAGAGTAACACCTTTTACAACTTTTCGGTATTTTACTTCATTTTTGAAATATTTCAGTTATTTTGACATGTAAATGAGATGGTCTCTGACGTCAGGTGCTGGGTAGAGAATTTTCACACATTAAAATATTAGTTCCATCTTCAAGTTTGTTCCACAAATTTACTTGAAAATGTGCGTATAATAACTCGTGATATTAAACGTTGTAAACTTAGCAATCACTGAGATATAAGACATTTTTAATGAGTGAAAATTCTCTTACCAGCACCTAACGTCAGAGACCATCTCATTTACATATCAAACAAACTGAAATATTTCAAAAATGAAGTAAAATACGGAAACGTTGTAAAAGGCGTTACTCTATCATTTTACGAGTTCTTTCATATTAGATAAACTTAATTTTTGTTGCCAATGTCCTTTAAACATTTCTTTGCGTTTATATGGCCAAGCTTTTTTCTATATTCTGCCAACCTCTTCCCCAGGTCCTTATCTCCGCTATCCGCCCGTCCGCGGGAACGAGGTTGATATTTTGTATAGGTGTGTTTTTATTTCTTTGCCAAATTATTCATTCGAATTCTATATAATTACTGCTACTGACGTCACGGCGGTTTAATGAACACGTTTATGTTTAATCAATCATAAAATCTTCCTTCCTTCATGTTTCGATTTTGGCACAGAAAAAAATAAGGATCACTGGAATTAAACTGCAGGAGTCGGTTGGCAAATTCAGAATTTGATTTGCGGTGGAAATATTTTAAATTTCTTTTGACCGGATTTTCCAAATTTGTTTACGCGACTAAGTCAATGCCAAACTTGGTAGTTTTTCTGCATTCATGCTAGAATTTTAATAGCTCCCGTTCGTGGACTATAATTTACATACTAGAAATACGAATCCGCAATAATCCCCTAGCTCGCATTTGGTCCCCAGTGCCCAGACCGGCGTATTTGCATTCGTAGTCTGTCGATAACAAATCCCAAAAGGCCGGTTTGTCGTACGTAGATTTTGAACGTTATCTCGATCAATATTTACTCGATTTCAATTCTGAAAACAGATTTGGAATTAGCGAGTCTAAATACATAACACACGTACTATAATTATATTACGCAAACGTGTATACCCTTCGTAAAAACCTGTTTATGTAGTTCGTCAGATCATAAATCGCCAACGGCCGCTTTGGGAAAATATTGCTCTATCCAAATATTGTACTATTCAAACGGATCGCCCAAAACGACTTTTACTCGCAAATGACAGATTGTTACGATCGGACATGCCTGTATGATGAAATAATGGAACTGCTATCCCCAAAACAACTTAGATCCTAACCCTAACCCTCCGTCTAATGGGTTTTCTAACCCCCGCCTAATGGTTTTCTAATACTAACCTTAATACTAATAAAAGGATCATCCAGAAGACGACTCAGGGTCACACCAACTGTGTAGCCACGACCATATAATATATGGGCTATATTTTCTGGTTTCAGAAACTTGATTTTTGGACGTAAGGCCCATTTCAGACGCCCAACTTTTCATGAGCCGAACCTTAAAAAATGCAAATGATCTTGAACAAAGGATTTGCTCATTTATATTAGGTACGGAGTTATGAAAAGTTCGGCGTCTGAACCGGACCTAAAGAACATTCAATGGATAAAAGTTGTCCTAACTGAAGGCCTAAACATCAAAAAGTTTTTGAAATTGCGAAAATGATCTTCAACACGTGCGGTCTCAACTTCATGTTATCATTGAACTAAGTTTTATCTCGACGCAGATGTCATGCGCAGTCGCCTCTTTGGGACGATATTTTTTTAGTATAACCTGCAAAGAAAATACAGCTGGGGGTTAGAATGACACTTAAGGCGGGGTGTTAGAAAACTCATTAGGCGTGGGTTAGAAATAAAACTCATTCGGCGGGAGGTTAGGGTTAGTTTCTAAGTTGTTTTGGGGTTAGTGGTTATTTGCATGGTTAAGTAGCGCTATGGTTATACTAAAAATATCGTCCCAAAGACGCGGACTGTACGTTAGCTCAACGTCGACCCAGTCGAGTACCCACTCGAGCATAAGGGAAACGTTACACCACGGGCGGAGAGGGGCAAGCAATCGTCTTCTGGACAATCTTTTTTAGTAGCTGCGAGAGATGCCTATATTACGATAATATACATCATAGAACTGCAGGCTAACCCCAAAACAACTTAGACCCTAACCCCGCGACACAGGAAAGCTAAGTAAAATTCCTATTACTAACCTTAAAGGTGCTTGCCGCTGACCAGGATAAATGGCGTGCTCACCCTCCATCTCCGCCCGTGGTGTAACGTTTTCGGAGCATAAGGGCCCGCTAAATCATCGCTCTGATATATGTAAATTAACCCACAACTGGGAGTCATTATGTCCGCGATTTCGGACCATTATTTGATTGTTACTGTTTTCCATGATTGTCAAAACCTTTTTAAATTATCAGTTATTCTTATACAATGTCTTTTATATCACAGGGCATGATAAAACACGAGATTAGTGGGAACTGCCTTGATCGTGGACCACTTGATTCTAAGAACCCTGTTGTAAATCCTTGCGATGGAAATGCATCTCAGGTGTGGGTCTTTTCAAGATACAAACATTGAAGAACGATGCGAGACTGATAGTACTTTTTGAGTTTTTTTCTATTATATATAGTTATCAGTATATTTTCAAGAATTCGCTGTAATAATAAATTAGAATAAATTACATTTGTATTTATAAACATATGCATGACGTGACGGTACATTTCTTAAAGGCAGATTTCCAGTCCTCGCACGAAGCAACACGCAGCTCGCTGCGGGTACTCGCATGGTTTCCACTGTATTTCCACCACATGCTTGGATATCTTGATGAAGCACTCGTTTCAGATATACCACCTCAAACAAATCGGTATTTACGAGAAAATCGAGGTGAAAGTTCGATTAATTTACGTAATTTCTTCCTTCAATATTTGTGCAGTTTCCTAACAATGAATTCCTAATGATTTGAAATGATGACATAATAGCACTGTGTCTGGTTGCTATTAATAGCTCAAAATGCGGACAAACAAACCAAATTTGAGTCACAAATTATTGCAAATGAGCTATTTCTTTTGTTATGACCGCAATAATTATGGGTAAATGCGGACAAACATGGATACTGACGTCATCTGTAGAAAGTGCTATTTGTTTTGGTTGGTTATATTTACTGCGAGTACTTGCCGTGCGTAAAAAATTTCCAACTATCTGCCACGAGTGCTAAAACACTCGCAGGGAGTTTGCAAGTACTCGCTACGAGTTGCTTCGTGCGAGGGCTGGAAATCCGCCTAAACACCTCTAAACAATGGAGTCTTTGAAATTTTAAAAATCAATTCAAACAATGGAGTCTCGAAATAATGGAGATTTTGTTGTTTTGATTACTTCTCATTTCTCTCTGTTTCCTGACCAATCACATTAATTGAGCTAATTATGATTGCACGGTGAGCATCTCACCGCCAATATATGCAAGCACTCCGTGTTTAAGCCTCTTATCCAGTCATCGCAAGAACCACACGCGAGTGAGTCAGTGTTAGATCCCATCCATCACGGCTCCAAAATCAACGTTCTCAGGTTGTTTTTTTTGGAGCTTGACCTTGGTGGATGGCAATGTTGATCCACTCGCAGCGAGCACGTTCTTGAATAAGAGGCTTTCGTCTTACTTTTTAAAAGAAATCGCGGAAATGGACGCTTTGAGCCTTTGACACCTTTGTGTTTATATAATCTGATTCAAACAATCGAAGGAATTCTCCCAAACTCCCTCTCGTGTTTGTATCAGGCTATGTAAATGTACGAGCGGCAATTTTCTATTTCTGCAATATGTAAGAGATAAATCCCGAGAACGATGTATGCTATACAGCCGCGAGGTGCGTAGATATCGAGGATCTGTGTGTCGCTTACATCCCGACGTTCGAGGGATTTATCTGACTTATTTCATGATTGAGGAGGTTTTCCAACAAAGTTTTGTCTATTTTTACACCTTGGACAAAGATTTTCATAGTTTTTCTTCATTTCTTATCTAATTAGTATTCATATGCTATATACAGCCCGCGGTACATCAAAGAAAACCGACTCAATCATGAAATAATTAACAATTATTCACCTCAGTGTCGGTGAATAGTGGTGGATAATATCCACACTGAGGTGAATAATTTTTTAGTGTAAATACACAGGTGATCTTTTTGGAATAGCATTTTCTTTAAAATTGGTTATTTCCTCATCTGTCACACTGACAAATCGGCTGGCAGCCATTTTGCCTAAATTGCTGTAGGTGATTATCGTGAAATAATCCGAAGTAGCTTGACCAATCAGCGTGTGCGATTTTCTATAATCACCTGTGTATTACTGAATGCCTATATATACGTGCTTGTCTTTCAGCCGGTCTTTATGGTTGTTTGTTCGTATAAAGAAGACCTTGGGCTGGTTATTGAAAACAACTTGTAAACCTAGCCAGGGTTATTGACTTTTTCTGATCAACTGACCAATGATTGTTTCGAACTATCGAACTAGTTTTCAAACAAAAACTTCTAAATAATAAAAATAAAACTCTCATCCCATATACCAATTCGAGCAATTGCATTAGACTATTACTAATATGTTTCTACTTAATTTTTGGTTTCTATTTCATTTCCCCAAATGAAAATGTGCGTTCCCACTTTGAAATATGCTATCAGAACGACTTTTAGTTGAACAGAAGTGATTTTATATTATCAACGGTTGAAATAGCGAAATATGCCACTTCGGATGCGAAATTTTCCGATCGCTTTATTGGGCGTTGTGACGTCATAAGTATGACACACATAGCAAACACAGTCACACAGAGAAAATGGCTACATCTTCAACTGGTTCGTCTCGTCCTCATGGAGGAAAGTATTGTGTTGTTGGCAGTTGTAAGCAAACTTTGTACTAACAGCCAGCCAATATACGGAATTTTCTGTGTCAACTGTGCCAAGGTTGATGACGTTACAAACGAAAACAAATGGCGGCGTAGCATCTAATTTCAGACAAAAAATTCAATCACTTTAATTTATCGGACTAAGCCCATCGATACATCAAATTACTCCCAAAAGTTGGAATATTTCAACAAATAAATAAAATGGAAACCGCAAATTTGGTGGCAGTGGCATTATAAGTATCTAATGTTTAAAGTGCCTATCTAGCCTGTGGGGTTTTACATATTCGTAATCTTTGGGTTCTACCAAAAAGAAATGTAATCTTGTTGTTCGAAAATTGCATCTTCATGCCTTTTGCCCCTGCTAAAGTTCACAGGAAGTGACGTCAACACAGGGACACGCAATATTTTGCGGCGTTATTCAACAGTGAATGTTTAGGAATTGAGTGAATTTTGTCTAAACAGGCTGTTTAAAGTTCATAGCCAAACTTTCGCTGTATTTCATTGCTGAATCACTCCGCAAAATATCGCGTGTCCCTGGGTGACGTCACTTCCTGTGAACTTTAGCGGGCGAAAAGGGCATGAAGATGAAATTTTCGAACAACAAGATATACTAGAAGTTCTTATCAGAAGTGAACTGCTGCCTGCCCTTTCTTCCCCCGATTTCTACACATGCAGAATATGCAGAGGGTTCTCCCGCCAGAGGATTGCGGTCTCTGCATGGCTACGAGATTAGCAGAATTTGGAATTTTAAATATCATTTTGAATGTTTTAATACAATTTTTTGTGTTCGCTGGGGACGGGACGATGAGAAGTATGCGTAA
This sequence comes from Chrysogorgia sp. JL179-B06, assembly GCA_035772405.1. Taxonomy (NCBI): domain Eukaryota; kingdom Metazoa; phylum Cnidaria; class Anthozoa; order Scleralcyonacea; family Chrysogorgiidae; genus Chrysogorgia; species Chrysogorgia sp. JL179-B06. Next base: position 4,641,723 of record JAYKKM010000391.1, read on the forward strand.
CTGGTGTAATAGATCTGGGAACGACTAATTCAATATTTTTCTCGCACTCCCCCCCCCCCCCCCCGGAATTACGACATCTGGACAGACGCGAGTCGAAAGGTCGAATACACATAGGTCGGCGCGAAAGACTGGGTCGAGTAAACTCTGGCGAAACCTTAGCATGTCAAAATTAGGAGTGCTGCCTGCGGCAGCAATTACAATTTTTCTCAGGAGAATCCAAAGATCACAAATATGTAAAATCCCCACAGACAGGATAGGCACTAGTATATAATGTTTTTCTATATTTATAATCTTAAAATAAAAATTCCTTAAAGAGTGAGTGTCAACCGTGACGCATTGCACGCTCGGTCATTTTTTGAAGCACGAAATTCCTTTGGTGAACTGCATCCGTAAATATCTTGTCAATCCTTGTTATAAATTATTCATTTTGTCTTTTAATTAAAAAAATATATACCTTAGAAAGTAATTATTTCTGCATTTTCCACAAAACTCGACGTTTTCTTGACTTTCGTTTCGAATTATATCAGTCTTGACTGACGCGAAGCGTGTAAGACCAAGTGACGAGCTTCAAACAAAAAAATCAGGTTCCGAGTCGATGTATTTGGATTTTGGATGAATAAGAAAGCCTCTATAGAGTTTTCTGTTGACACTCGCTCTTTAAAGTGTATCACACAATTTGTTTTTAAAATACTAGGAATTTGGCTGGTTGGGAGAATGGAAAAAGACTCGATATTTTTGGGACGTGTATCTGTGACGTAAATACATTTTGTTTACTAACCTTCAACGAACTCGTTGACTCGGAAACGCTGTACGTGCACCGCATGACTAATTTTTATGACGAACAACAAAATCAAGATAAACAGCGCTTGTGTTATTGTTTTGATTTGGGAAACTTGCTTCTAACTACCTCGGTTTATTACGTTTTCTTGTTGTTTTGTTATCTTCTTACGACATAATAAGCTGTTAAAAATCGTTTAAATCAGTTTGTAGTGATGTCTGACTCTGAGTTTGTCGAATATTGTGAACCGCACTCTTCTTGCCGTCGTCTGTCAGCGTGTTCTATGCTCAACGGCTTCGATTACAACGGCCTTCCAATAAAAACCCCACGAAACCTAAAGTGTGGGGGCATCGCCCCCACGATTGAGCCCAGCCTTATACTCATAAATTTGTGAGTACACTCGCGTGTCTTAATGGCATGACTATATAGGATGGAAAATTAGGCCCAAAAACTAATGTTCAGGACTTCAGGATGTATTAAGAGTACATATACATTGATATACATAAAAGGAAGATTTTATTAAAAACGATTAAAACATCCACAATAATCAATAAGAAAAGCTGTGCACATATGAAAGCTTGTTTAATCTACGTAGATTGTAAAATTTGGTGAATTTTTCTCCTTATATTTCCCTGAAAACTGGCCCCAAAACGCAGGAAATCCTGTTTCCGAGACTTGCTAATCCAACATTTTTCCGGGCTCCGGATCCCCTTCTGCCCTCGCCCCCCCTATATTTAAACTGTTCCGCCGCCCTTGGTAATATCTGTTCCTCTACTCATAGAATATATGGAATATAAGGATCTTATACTATTGGCTTTGCCAGGAAACTGCGGTCTTGAAGGAAACTTTGAAATTCACGCATCAAACGGCAAACAACGAGCGACGGATACCTGTCTCAAAACACAATTCCACAGCGCACCGAGTGTAATCAAATACTATCAAAAATATGACAATAATAACTTACTACATTATCTCTGCTCTTACGAAAAACACAATTTGAGTAATTTACGGCAAGGATTGCTCAGATATCGAAGGATTGGCTTACTTGTTCAATTTCGTGGCCCAAAAAATGGCCGCGAGCAAGCTTGTGAGCGCGCAAAGCATTAGCTACCAATATAGGTTCAAAGAAAGGTTTGAGTTTAGAAAATACAATTTGTATTTTAACAATAACATCTGTATTTAGGCGATAAAGTAAGCTGTGGCTAATATAAGGCTATTAATAATAATTATTATTATTCTTGGTGTTATTCATTTCTTGACGTGCGTTTTACGTCAATGCCGCCATGTTGGATGCATTTAACAAAGTTTTTCCTGACGTCTGTTTCAAACGTTGAACTTTTCATCATATTTTAAAAGTCTCTATATGGACATTATTTGACGGAAATGCATTGTAATCTAAATAGCACTCGGTCGTGGCTAGATGGAATACTCGCAGTTGAAGTGACCGTGAGTACGTACTAGGTCTGAGTCGTCTTCTGGACGATCTTTTTTAGTATCCGCGAGAGGTTGTACTGCTATCATACGATCGGACATGCCTGTATGACGAAATACATCATGGAACTGCTATCCCCAAAACAACTTAGATCCTAACCCCCCGCCTAATGTTATGGGTTTTCTAACCCCCCGCCTAATGGGGTCACCTCAACTGCGAGTATTCCATGTAGCCACGACCATAGCACTTCGTCGAGATGACGTCAGTATCCATGTTTGTCCGCATTTACCCATAATTCTTGCGGCCATAACAAAATAAAATAGCTCATTTGCAATAATTTGTGAGTCAAATTTGGTTTGTTTGTCCGCATTTTGAGCTATTAATAGCAGCGAGACGCTACTATACGCTATAGGAACAATATAAGACAAAACCGAAAAAATCCGAAGAGTAAACAAAACTTGCATGCAAAACTCAGAACCTGAGAACCCAGAAACAAAAGTGCTGGAAAAACTTCACAATCTTTAAAGTGATACGTGCTTAAAAAGATCTTATTTTTTTTAGAAAACAACAAATATGAAAGAGTGTTGTAAACATGCCTAACAACGAAAAACTGGAAAAAAATTCGTTTCATAGACACTTTAAAGAATAAGATAATTTAGACCACAGAACTGAGAGAGGAGAAGTAAACAACTTTTGTTTTAAAATGGAAGAGAGCGGACACATCTCCATGTCAACAACATACTGTACATAATGGTGTGTACTTTCATCATTGGTATATACATGTGCGCAAAGTTTCAAAACATTTTGCTTGTTATTTGCAGATATACTCCTCATTTTGTGAATTTTATTTAGTCTAAGAATTTTATTTTAATTTTAATTAGTCTAATAGTGAATTTTATTCAGTCTAATTTTATTTAGATAAGCTGACGTCCTCTAATTTGCATGTTTAAGTCTGGAACGAGATGAGATATTCAGACTAAATATTGGATAGACGATTTTTTTTCATCTTAGTACCACTTTACTAAATACAATGTAGTTGCAAAGAATACTAGGTTACATTATCAAAAATAATATATATTTACAGAGTATAATTAATGAGCTACTTTTTCATGCACGTCCACCAACATCATTTTTAAAACATCTTTATCTTTACATACAAGGAATCCAAAGTACATGGACACCAATTAAACCAATAACTGTCCACTTTTGTGTTGGTAAAACAAAGCAGCTCGTGCAGTAAGAAAGCAATTTCCACTGCGTCTAGCAGCAGCTAATACACAGATCTCAAGGAGATACTCAAACCTGCAACATAAGGATCGTCATGACCATAGCCTGCAAGCAAGATCATAGCCAAGAGCAGAACAACAGACAAAACAGCTCTCCAATACAATTCTCTGTTGAGTCAACTCCGCTAGTTGGTTGATGTTGATATCCCTCTTTTTCAAGTTCCTCTTTATGGTGTTTTTTATATCGGAGGCGAGGGCGGCCTGGTTTCCTGAAACACCGTCCGGAAGTTGTGAGTACAGGACCTTCTTTGGCAGTCGATCCGAATCCATCCGGTGTTTTTATCTTGCCATGAAATGTTCATTTTGTTGCCATAGAAACAGTCTTTTGGAGGACGAGAAAGTATCGCCACGCAGCGCAGCATCACTTAATTCTTTCTAAATCTTTTGAATTTAAGTAGATATCTTGTTAGACCATTGTAGATGGTGAAACGAATTAGAACGAAGTATCTGTATTTTACGACCATCAGATCTTAACGATTTTACGTGTCCGATACGAAATCAGCCTACATTTTTTAAACATTATTTAAGAATAACGTTAGCGAGAATTCAGTCTATCTAATTCGATACACAAACTTGTCTGTTCTACACAAAAAACGTTATTAATATGTCTATATATATATATAAATATATGTCTAGAATCGAACCCTGCCCTGCGGCCTGCCCTGGTCTCCGAATCAACGTTTCGGTGCTCTAACCACTGATTTCTCCATATACATATTAAATTCGCCGCTTTTAATATGTATATGGCGAATATGTATATGGCGAATTTAATATGTATATGGATAAATCACTGACTGTTCTGACTGTGTCTCAATAGCTCATACCGTGAAACGTTGATTCGGAGACCAGGGTTCGATTCCCAGTTGGGGCAGTCACTTTATTCCATATATGTATTTGACTATATTAAATCCTCTCTAATATTAATTATATACAAATTGATCCCTGCCGCGCAGTAAATACGTACCTAAAATGAACAGGTTTTGTGATTGGCTATATGGAACAAAGGTGGTTATGGTTAGGACATTGGTTTCTTTGTGGTTGATTCTATTGTTTTATTGTTTTAATCAACCAATCACAAAACTTCATAGTATAAGTAGGTGATGACCCCTGCCGCGGCGAGATTATCACCCTCGCGGTCGCGAAGGGATTAAAAGTAATATTATATATTTGACATTTACACTCGGTGATTCTCAGAGTATAATTCTTTGAAAATGCCGTTTTCCTGTTGCCATGTAGACAAGATTAACCCTGCTTAACGCTGGACCAGCCCAAACTTTTATTGCTTAACACTTTGGTTTTCTTTTTAAATGTAAACTGGTTTTTATAATATTCAATTATCCGATTACATGCAGCATCGACCCGTTATGATGTAAATAATGTTACTGATTTTAAATATAGAACACAATATTTAAAAAATTCATACTTCCCTAAAAAATGTGGAACTCCCTTGACAAAGAACTTAAAAATATTAGGAGTACTGAAACTGAAACAGCTGTTCATTGAACTCAAATATTACGAACCGCCTACATAATTGTATTTCTTTTCCTATGTATTTTTTATGTGTATTGTATTTCCTAATCTTATAGTATTTTGGTAGTCATATTCAATTGGGGCTGTGCCCTGTTTGAACACCAGTCTCATGTTCTTTTATGTGACAAAGTGATTAACATTTAAAAAAATTAAAATTAAGAGTGAAAACGGAACTACATTTCGAAAACGCTCTTCATGAGTGAAATTCTTTGAAAACGCCGTTTTCCTGTTGTTATGTAAACAGTCAGAAAACGGAAGATTTCGAAAACGTTGACTCATGCGATGAGTGGTGGGAACGCTGCACCCATGGTCTTTTAAAGGAAACGTGGACCAGATGCGAAAATCAAAAACTATAGTTTTTTAGGTCATTTCGGAATGTATTGTCGCTACTCCGAGTTTCACGCTTTACGCGATCATATATATAATTCAGTATATAAATAATATATAATTCAGTACTTGCATATATTTCTTTGACATATATTTCTTTGACATGTTGTATATAAAAATGTATATATAGACTAGTTGTCTCTGACTAAAAAGGTAATTAACAAGGGACATATGAACAACACGGAAGTTTCCCACAAAGCGTATTTATATCTCAGCAATTGAATCTGGAATAAATCATCTACCAGACGCTGAAAAGATTTAATACGGGCCTCTATACCATAAAAAACTGGAAAGCACCTTCGATACAAGAACATAACCGAAAACAAAGAAATAACCTTGAATAACCTGTCTAAGGAAGCGGAGCCCTTAATGAGGGCAGCCCGGCCCAAATGTCTCTTTAAGCTACACTTGAAATGTTTTGAAGGACGAGTCTTAAATTAGAATTATAAAAACTGCCTAAACTCTCGCATCTTTTACAAATCCTTAACATAAAGTCTAGTTCCGGCGACAATGTTAAAATCGTACTTCAAAGAAGATAACGATCAGAGAGTTAACTATTGGACGGGTGTGAACGTTTAATAAGGTACAGGGAGTGACTCACTCTCCACCGTAAAGCTAGGCTTCCTGCCTTTTTCTAAGGTAGCGGCCGGCGCCCTTTTCGTCCGCCGCGCCTTCTCTGCCCTTTCAAAAACCTCTGGCACTCAAGGATATTTCCTAGTTCTGATCTCCATTCTTCCCTCGCGACCCTCATTCGATCCCTTTCTCCCCGCCCCCTAGGAAAAGCCAGGAAGCCTCTGCGGACGAGCGTGACTCAAAAAATTGAGCAGTGTTACTGTAGCAGTTCTTAAAATTGCCGATCAACCCTACGAGGGCGCCATTTTTATTTTACTTGGGAGGATATTACATGACCGTGTGGAGATGCGAATTTTATCTTCGAGTGTTGGTAATATCTCTCACGAGTGAGCGAAGCGAACGAATGAGAGATATTGTCAAGATGATTCTGTTTATTATATTGAAATCGATGAAATATGGCTATTTATATATATAGATGATAACTTCACAATGAAGATAAAAATGATATCTTCAGGCTGTGAGCATGAGTGAAGATATAATTTTTATCTTCACATGTGAAATAGGAGAAAACCTTGGTATTTCATCGATATCTATATATAATAAAGTTCTAAGGTTTATGGTGAAGGCAAATTTCGAGTGTTGAATTTTATACATTTTAAGACCAAACCGGCCGGGTCCTGTTGCGAAAAATGCAAGGCCTTGCGCGGCTGGAATTGAACCATAGTACAGTGCTCTGACCACTGAGCTACGTAGGCCGTTGCCGAGAGCCTAGTCACGAGTTCTGTATATATATATTGGGGTGGTAATACCCAAGCATTACAAGTAATATTTGGCATTTCACTCGATTAAACTACATGTTTTAAGGATTTATTTCTATTTAATAAATGTTGTTAGCCGTCCTCACCGCGTTGCAGTTCTCATGATATCCTGTTTATCTTGTTCAACAGCATGAGTATTCAGTTGTTTTTTCCACAAGAATGTCGTTGATTTTTAGTTCTTAATTATACGATTCCATAAACATCCTCTTACTTGCGATGCACCATCAACGATGACGCGTGTTTGAGCTGAGACGTTTAAAAAACTAATATAGGATTAAGCTGAGGGTTTTCGTTGTCAAGTGATGCTTTCTAAATATATCTGCATGAGCTTTAGGTTGTCAAACGCGTATATGGTTAGACCTGTTTCAAACAACGAACTGATCATGTGTCGAATTGATTCAATTTATTCGATATTGTTGTGGTACTGACTTCATGCTAGTTATATAAATATAGTGGCCTTGTCCTATCAGGACAAGGCCACGTTATTAGATTCAACACAAATTCCTTAATTCGACGTTTGAAATCACGCCGCACTTTTTATATCCGAATATCACAAGTGTTTTTTTTTCTCGCGGATGACAACAGGAAATCGCGAATGGCGTATTTTTCAATACAAATTATTCGGATACAAAACAAAGATAATAAAGGATTTGAAATCCCAATGAAGGACTAAAAATCCTAAAGCGGTGACGCTTCAAATTTTCTGAAAAACACGTCTAATCAGTGAGTCAGAGTCGTATAATAGGGATGGATTTCACCTCGCGTTTACATAGGAATATTCTAGCCCTTCGAGGAGGGCTATACCCTTCTTTACTGAGCTGACTTGTTTACTGAGTTGACAACATGGATTTTCCCACCAAACCCGCTGAATCCCATTTTCTCTCACAAGTTTTCAATTTAAAACCAACGTATGAACAAACAGATCGAACTTGTGAAATAAAGAGTTGTCTAAAAATATACGGGCAAAGACCAACTTTGTTGCGTGTACGGAAGGAAGGCCAGCCCTCGTAGGCGAGATCTCGGGTAGTACGTCAATAGCGAGAGCTGCATGCCCTCCTCTCATATAAACGAAAACAAATTTTACATAGGGTTTGACTGAGGCCCTAAAATCTGATCGGTTATGGCCTGAAATCCATCCGATCCTTAAGTAAGCTTTATCAAAAGTGTTGTGCTGCGTATGCTGTATGGTGTAGTGCCAAAATAGTGACGTCATCGCCGCCATGTTGGTGTATACCTCAACAATATAATTTTAATTAGTTTCTTTTGTTAGTGTTTTAGATCTTTGTCACGTGACTGAAAACCATGTTTTGGAGGTCTAACCTTTCGAACGAAGGTCCTACGTCAGGGAGTTAAAGAGAGTGATTTTAGTCACTTTGTTTGTGAAAGAGAGTGCTTTTAGTCACTTTTTAGTTAAAGAGAGTGATTTTAGTCACTTTTTTAGTGAAAGAGAGTGATTTTAGTCCCTTTTTTAGTGAAAGAGAGTGAGTTTACTTTAGTCACGTTTTATTATTGAAACATAAAGTTACTTTACGTTTCACTCTCTGACGACCGGCTTTTGCTCAAAATGTTACCAGTACTCATCAACCTTTTAGAGTTCTCGATTCACAAGTAGTTTTAAGTAGTTTTATAGTTTATCCTGGATTTGTTTCCGAAAACTCTCAATGGGGTTATGCAATGACTAACAAACAGGCACACGAAGGTAATCCAAGTAAACAAAACTACTCTTGTGCAAAACTTAACAGCACTAATTTTGACCAAAGACAATAATCATATCATCCGCCATTTTTGTTGTAATATACCTTGCCTAATTGACTGGGAAGTGGGTAAACCTGATAAAATTATTCTGTTGGTGCATGCATGCCACGTTTTTGTGGAATGCTCTTTAAAGTGTTGTGATTCAATTGTAAAAAGAAGACATTCACAAAAATTGTAAAAACCGATTGTTCAACATTCAATAATACACAAAAATACAACACACTAACCACTATACTCATGTTAAGCGAGCTCCAAACAAACTAATCATACTTGAGCTGCCTTCTTTACGCTGTACTGGTGAAGAAGTGCCGAGGTGCCAACCTCGTACCCAGGGTCTCATCTCCGCTCGGCACGGGCGGTGCATGTATCTGAAATAAAGAGTTTTAGATTGACGTTTTTCAGTGATAACCGCAAACTCTATAAACCACGTGACCAACGTCCAGCGGTCAGTACCACTGTACCAGTGGTTACACGTCTGCGGTATAGGCTAAAAGGGATGACTCAAAAGGACCTTTCTGTTTTTGTTTGATCTTTATTCTTGGTTAGGTTAGGGTTAGCTACGGTTAGAGGTTTAAGGTTAACAGAAAGAACGTCAATCTATAGTGCGACGTCAGGATTCACAGCAGCAGTACTTGGGTCAGCGGGTGCACAGTGGTTAGCCGGCGGTTTTTTAGGGTTGGGGTCGAGCAAGCGGGCAAGGCGGAATGCGGGCGAGGCGGAATGCGGGCGAAGGGAGAGGGAAAAACCTCGCCCGCATTCCGCCTTTCCCGCATTCCTCCCAAGGCTCGACCCCAAACCCCTAAAAAACCGCCGGCTACGCAGGCTAATCCGCTCCTGGTTATTTATGTTCATCCACGCATTATCGTCTCTGATTTATAATGCCATTAAAGCAGATAATTGTTTTTCCTGTAATATAATTAATACATACAAGGTGACTAAGTCGGCTGAATCAAATGTCATGTGTTGAGTTAGCGGATCAGATACCATAACTCGCAGCACATTTAGCACGCGTATCATTGAGCTGTTTTCCCGCACATATCGTTGCTTCTGGATTTTTGAAGAGAAGTTATGTAAGTCAATGATAATGTATTAAGGTAACCCGAATCGATCTTATAAATTTCTTACGTATCGTAAAACATTGCGCGACCACCAACAACGCAATTCTTCCCGTACTTCACTTCAGTTATGAGAATGTGGGAGTTGCTTATATATTTCGCTATATATGTCCTTCTCTCTCTTCCTCTTCATTTTCTCATTCGAATATTTTAGATAATTAATCGTGTACGTGCGAGACCATATCACATATGTTCTAGTACCCCGCTGTCGTTTTAATTTGTTTGCGCGAAACAAGTGATGAATCAGCGTTTGGTTGACTTGTTTTGAATACGAGCGCGCGGCCCTACCGTACCTTTTAAAGTAAATATATCGGTATATTCATCGTCGCAAAATTGAATCGTTCGTTTGAAATTTCGATACTATTTCAGATGTTTGTACGTGGGCAATCATGAGTGGTGTGGTGACGTGTGTGGCCATCGCCTGCCGTGCCCGTGAAATTCCGTGCTCACCATTGTTAATAGAAAGGTTTCTATTAACTATGCTCTCGCACTGCTATCACATTTATTTATTTATATCGTATATCTATACTTCATGGATAAAATATTCAATAATATGAATCGATGTTATCAAAGTTTGTTGCAGTTCAATGTCGTTTATTCAATAAACATACTCTATGTATCTTCTTATAGAAGACGGCAATTAAAAATAGTAATATAACTTTACAAGAAACTAGGCCGTTGATTGACTAGGGTATTTGAAACTTGTTTTATATGATTTTCAAAAACGCTCATTGTTTCTAAAACGATTTAGTGTCAATGTTGAAGTTCGTCTTAATAAAAAGCTCTCAATTCTCCGCGGTGACTCACTGACTCATGACTGTAGTGTATTAACGTCTTCATGGTGAAAATGCTCTCAGTGGAGTTATATACAGAACGCCATTACGGCGTTGAGGTTAAGCCTGATTCACATGAACGACATAAGCAACGAAAACAAAGCATGACTTTTGCTCTATGACGCACGAAGACAAAACAACGAGAATTTTTCTTTGTTTTCTCTTTTGTTTTGCTCTTGCCTTATGCTCCAGACCTCCAGTATCAAACCAAGCCGTCAGGACATAAAAATAAAGTTTTTTCTTCCTCCTGTCTTCCTGGTTACGCTGGTATTTTTTGTGTTGTTTAATTTTATTATCATCGTTGTCTATGGCAATTCAAGAATATTACGCGGTAATCGGTGAGCATTTGCGTTGGTCGCTATACCTGTAATATACTATTCGTATAATTTCAAATTTTTATTTTGTTTAAAATAAACGATGCTAGCCATGATACAACGAAAAATCATAGAGTTTATTATTAAAACGTTACTATAGAATTTGCTTGAGATCTTTCTAAACCTAAACCAGCCAAGGCATATGGCCAAGCTATAGATAATGTATTTCTAGTAGAATCGACGAATGACCAATCAGGGGGTTAAGGATTAATGAGCAAGAATTATCGAATTAATATATGGCATGGAACCTTAGATGGGTGTGACCTGCGTCAACCCTTAGTTGCCCACGCATTACAATTATTATTATAAATTACCCTCGCGTATGCCGACAATTGAAAAAGTTGAATACCTCATCGAAGCAAACAGAGCAAGTGAGAACTAGAAATTTGGTAAGTTATATATCATCATTTCTTTATCCTGTATCTTATAATAGATTAGTTGATAAAGCGATCTGTTTTATGCTCGCGAGGCCGTACTTATTTGATAATAGATATATTATTCACTCCTGTTTATTTAACGACAATGGATTTAAACGTTGTGTTAATTTCATCACTATACTTCCGTTCATACACACTATTTTGACAACAGAAGTACGCATCTATAAGGTCTCTTCGCCATACAACCCAAAACAGAAGGTTTTAGATTTTTCAGACGCGGATATTAGACGACTCAGCACCAAAACTGTCAACAAATACAATTGCTTGCTAACCGAATACTCTGGCTATCCTTTTGGATCATGGATCACCTACAATGTTCCTCATTTCCCGTCTTCATTTATACTTTATACACTTCATTTCTACTTTTTATATTGTTCAGAACAAGAGAAGCTGTCTATACTCCCATAATTATTGCGCTATCAAATGGCGTACGTTAATACACGAGACGGTCTCAAAATAATGATATATATCACTCGTTATATTAACAGACGGCGAACTAAAGTGCTCAGTTGACTGACTCTAGGTCCAGTACTGTAAACTTGTATGTTTGTTTGTATATTATTATTCAAAACGTAAGACAGACATCGATGTGTTTTTGAGAAATGAAATGAGCCTAACCGTGTAATAAATTCATGAAATTGAAAACGCTTGGCGGCTAATGGTAACATTTAACGACAATACTCATTAATGACACCACGAATGTCTATGGAAGTGTTATATGCAAATTGTACATCGACAACCGTCGTGTTGGCAGTAACGTGTCGATGATCCTGAAATTGCACCGCACAAAATCATCGTCTTCCTGTTTTTTCAAGCAACTGATTCATCGAATTTGAGGAATGCCATTCATGAAGATCCGATTGCTATAACGTCTTAGTATTATCCAATTTCCTTTTTGGCAAACATATTAAACGACTGTCCAATATCTTGCTAATATCATCTAACCATTCACTGCGCGTTCACGATGGTACACGGAATGATCAGCAGCGTTTTAGAGATTATCAGTCGCCATCTGAAATGAACGCCAACTGCGGAGACCTGTTTAGTTGGCTTTTGTAGAAAAATTGAGACTTTAAGTTCCTTCGGCTGGCGATTAACCCCGGTCCCGATCTTTAGTATAATGTCCAGATGCTTCAACGACTCGGAAGCGAACCTTCTCATGCGAAACAAAAATACACGTGTCAACTATATGGCGTATATATTACCATGAAACAGTCCAAACACTGGAATGAAACATGAGCTGATTGGTCTTAAATTCCAGTATATTTATAATCTTCGGTACTTTCTGATTTTCACATCAGCTGAAGTTTCATCTTGATGCCTTTCGGCTTTCCCTCTGTTAAAGTTTTATTTACAGGGACATGCAAATACGTTGCAGTGATTCAAAAGCTATGAAATACAAAGACTGTTTTGGAATTGAACGATTTTTTTTAAACAGTTCTGTTTGAACTAGCTCAAAGATATCTTTCTTCCTATTTCATTGTTGAATCACAGTGCAATGTCTTCGTGTTTCACTGCCGCGTTAGTGACATTTCCTGTGGATAGTTATAACTATCATGAAATGTTTGAGAAAAAATTAATAGTAAGTAATTTTCATCATAAAGTGCCAAATATTATAAATATAAAAGGCCAAACATGATATAGGAACTTGATACATATGATAGTCAAGCTCGACGATCGCCCATGTATCGTCTGTCTACTCCAAGCTCTCCCACATTCACTACAGCAGTGTATATACACAATACATATGGCCAACGAGAGCATGTTGACCATTGATAATTCTTAGCATTTCAAAATATTATTCCGGTTGATTTATATCATTATCAACGTACGTTTTACTACGTTACTATATAATATATATATATATATACATTGTATAATAAGTAATAACATTTTATAAAAAAACAAAATGATTGCATGTTAATTACAACATGCGATCGGCTGACTCGCGAGGGTGAAGTACAACGTTAACATTCGGCCATAACGCCATATTTTCATCATTAATTAAATTGTCGTATCTTTTCGAGTATTTCTGAAAAAAATGTTAGTTAAATCCTCATTTTCTATATCCTGTTGAAGTTAACGCATTATTTAGAGCATGGGCGCGAAAAGGAGATCCGGGGAGAGAGACGGTTATTGTGTCGTAGTACGGTGTCGCTTATAGTTAATTCTCCGTTGATATATCATCTTCGCGAAAGTTCTTTTGGTCTATCTGGCATTTCTATGTATATATATATATATATATATATATATATATATATATATATATATATATATATATATATATATATATATATATATATATATATATATATATATATATATATATATATATATATATATATATATATATACACAATCCTATATACAATCCAATATATATATATATATACAATATGTACAATCCTGGCTGCAATTTTAGTATTTACCGTTTAATATATATATATATTTGTATATATATATATATATATATATATATATATATACATATACATGTCTGTCTGTCTGTCTGTCTGTCTGTCTGATAGACTTGTTTTCCATTCACCCATCGTTACTGCATACTTCAGTGACAGTCTTCTAATCTTCCCTCTATTTTATTTTGGCAGTTACGATTCTTGACAACAAACGATGAATTATTGGACAAGAAATACAATTTGCCTTCTTATATTCCCGTTAGTCTTCAACTGTGTGATGGCATCACCTTTGATAAAACGATCGCTAATTAATAATGTTCAGTGCTTGCCAATAGAGACCGAAATTATTGTTGCAGTACCGACATGCCAAACGTCGGGGAAAATCAAAGTTAATGAATGTCGTGGAACGTGTCTATCATACAGTGTTCCCGATGGAAGTGGGTCAATGCAAAACACGTGTAGTTGCTGTAAAGCTTCAAAGACAGATATCGTGAGAGTTATATTAAATTGCGATGATCAGAATGGGAAAGTAGTTAAAAAAGCGCATGACATCAGATCTGCAAAAAAATGCTCGTGTAAAACATGCTGAAGTGAATGGATCATCGTTGTTAGTCATGATCAATGTCAAATCGAACTGGAAAAACCCTCATCTTGGTTACAGGTCGACTATTTGGCTGGTAGATCATTAGTAATGGCTAGCTAGTACGTTTACCTCTGGAAACAAACTGAACAGTTGCTGCTGATAATATGAGGGATCACAGGACGAAATTAAAATTTAAGTAAAATTAAAGCTTAATTAAAGACCCATTAGCGCACCATTTCGGGTAGATTTAAGGTCTAACTTAAAGACACTTAGCGAAGCATTTAATGAACTTTAGTAAACCATTAATGGGTATTTAAGCGCTTAAATGCCCTTAAATACCACCTAAAGTTAAATGATTAACTTTAAGAAGATTTAAGGTCACCTTAAAAGTATTTAAATTTTAAATTTCGTCCTGTGGATGTTCATGGCCAAAATTAATTAGTGATATTATGCTGTTAACAAACGATGTTATGCAGTTTAGATGCAATGTTACGAGTTCATAATTGTCATTATGCAATTCAAATACGAAGTTGTGCAGTTAACTATTAACAAGTAAAAGAGAAATTACGCAGTTCTGTCTACCATATTCAGAGGCGGGGGTATTTAGTTATTCTGTTGTTATGCATTGCAGTCATGCATTCAGTTGGGCACTTTACGTATGACTAAATAAATGCATAATCCCACAAACGTGTTGTCATAAAGTTGGAAAGATCCAGGGATCCAGGAGGTTAGTGGTTGGAGTGGATTGGGGTTAGGATTAGAAAAGTCCCTCTCGAAGACGGCTGGGACCTAGAAGTTCACAGTCACTTCAACTGAGAGTATCCCATAGTACAATGCGCACTCCCACCAAATGCCCCCTTTCGATATTTTCGACGTATTTTTTCTATCAGATTTTTTGTGTAATTTTTGGATTGTATCAGATAATAATAAAGGGGTGATATATTTTGATGGAAGTGCGTATTTTATTATATAATCACATGTTGATTATTAAATGGGTGTGGTCAATGATTTTTATATGGTGTTTTAATCGAATGATAATATTAACCGGTTTCTTAGTACAGTAGTTCGATCTGCTTCTTGGTCATAATTGTAATGGTCTTTTTGTTACCATAATTATTTGTATTTTTTGCGATCCTAATTTGGTTTTCACCACGTCCATACCTAGTATAATCTAAACGTTTCATTGTTATGAATTACTGTCATGGCGTTTATACGTGTTTGTATAGATGGTCTTTCAATGGTATATTCTGCTGCTTTTGGTTTACGCTCTTTTTTCGGTTTTGGTACATGTTGTTTGTTTAATAGTAAATTGCCAAACTTAATGTATACTATTTCAAAAACGAGTTCAAGTGTTTGATCACTGTATCAAAACATGAGAAAGTCTCAACCGTTGGATTTTATCCTTTTTCGCTCTTTCATTTTCACACAATGCTTCCTTAGTTTGTGCATGTAGTTAGTCGTTTAATCTCTTCTAACCATCTATAATTATCAAGTAGATAGAACAGATATGATCCACCTTTATCAATATATTCTTTATCAACTAATATCAGTCATTTTTATCTTATAATCTGAATCTACATGGTCTATGAGGGCTTCCCTCGTATTTTTATACCCGAGAGCCAATGCAACATCTTTTCCTTTGAACCATATATTTTCACCATCTAACTTAGGGAGCTTCATTATTTATGGCGCAGGGGGTTGGTACCGAAGAGAAACAAGTTGAAACCAAAAAAAAAGGTTTTCAAAAAAAATAATTTTCCCAACCTTTCAAACACTGAATTTTTCTTCTACCCAACCATAGATGATGCAACCATAAACATCATGTTATACTGCATACATGTATATCGATATCATATATGTATATATTATACGCCCTTTGCCTACTGTCTCGTCCTTGCTTTTATCATAACCTTTATATATTTATCTGATATTTATAGTGTTAAATATTGGTTCATATAGTATGAGATCGTTACAGTATTGTAAGGAAGTGTTACTGTTTATATAAACATGAAAATATGTCTATCTAAAATATTATTTAACAAGAGGATTTACCTGACACTGTCTTTGAACAAGCTGTCTATATGTATCAATATTGTTATTGTATCACTATTATTATAACTATACACATTAAACACCGATTTATTTTATTTTATTTCTTTTGATTTAAAATTTGTTACCCAACCTTTTACTGCCAAAAATTTGGCTTACCCAACCCATTTTTCTTCGGTACCCTTAAGACAATCTACTAGACTATTATAGTAGATGATCTTATAATCCAGGTTCATTTATCTGACAAATTATATTTTGACCACCTTCCTATTTTGGGACAGTGATTTTCACAGATAGTCCCAATTTTGGACCAATTTTTGGTCTTTATATTGGTATATCTCCTTCATATACATCGATGAAAACCATCGTTAATTCTGTGCAATATATTGTGCAACCAAACCAATGCTTGAGATGACTGCTTGTGGAAAAACTAATGCACTGCCTATTAAAAATACTAGAGACTGAATATATAAAATACTTTGAATATATCATTTTAATATGTCCTGCAACGTTTGAATGGAATCAAACTTATCAAAAATGGAAATATATTCATGCATGACCCGATTAATTTAATCGCCATACATGAATGTAAACAAGACAATGTTGATACAATATTGAAATACGTCATTGAGATTTACAAAGGTTCAAACTCTCATGATTATATTAGAATGATGATTATGCGAGCGGACAAGACGTCAAAAACCGCACTAGTGAATTGGTTAACCTAGCATTTAGTGCAAGACATTTTAATTTATCAACTATAGTGATCAGGCAATTACTTATCGAGAAACCATATCGAGAGAACATACAATCCAAACTAGGAATGACATGAAAACTATCACAGACGATTATCTTAATGATGTCAGTAGTAGTAATAATCATCTTTATTGCAAATAGAAATATCTGTTCCAGGAACACTCTCTCACAACAGTGATTTTCAGAGAGGTCCTGGAAAAGCTTATAAATACAGAGAATTAATCTAAATGAACAATCTTAAATTCCTTATACAAATATGAGATCTATAGTGAAATAATCATAATTAAAATAAAAGTTCAGCTAAAAAAGTACGTTTGAAAGTTTGAATATCATTTGAGTTCCTAACGTTTCGACTAAGTTCATTCCATTCCTTGACGGCCTGATACTCAAGCCTTTGTTTACCCCAGTTTTTACTTACTTTAGGAAGTCTAAGGTTATCTTTACTCCTAGTATTATACTTATGAATATCAGTATTTTTAGAAAATGCCAAACTATGTGATGTTAAATTGTTAAGGCATTCAAAGATATATAGACATCTATGGTATATCCTCGAGTCGAATCCAGCGTAGAGCTTGGAGAGCATCAGTTGCTGATGAGTACAATGATCTATCTAAGAAAAGTTTAGCTGACTTATTTTGCAAAATTTGCAAAGAACTCATAACTTCTACATTATTCTTATCTCCACAAACAATATCTGCAATATCTCAAACAATATCAGTAAAGAAGCAATATCTGATATCATTGAAAAGTTGATAGATAATAAATACGCTAGATTGGAAACTCAATTACACCATCCATATAAATATGAAGTTATCATTCCGCAAAATTAAATGTTTGGTATTATATATATAAATGTCTAAACGCAAAAATAAGAAGGAACCTAATCTACTGAAGGATTGATTGAAAATATTCAAGTAACTGCAGTATGAAATAAAAACCAGTGTAGATGATATTGATAAGAAAGAAACAAATTGAACCACAAGAGGACGATGATAAGTTGAGATGTCAGTAATATATCATACACGAGAAGGCGTTTATTATCTGATTTCCAAACACTGAGACGTGTCATGTGGACACACTTCGAGGTGTTTGGAAATCAGATAATAAAAGCCTTTCGAGTGTATGATATAGCATTTCAAACAAGTCAGTATTTTAAAGGGTATGGCAATATAAATTAACTTTGTCTCATTTGAAAGAACTCGTAAAATGGTATAAGAAGATCTTTTACAATTTTTCTGTATCTTTCGTGGTTTTTGAAATATTTCAGATAATTATGACAAAAGACAGTTTACAATCCGCCATCTTGTTGTAATATTTGACCTGGGTAAACCTGATGAAACTACTCCATAGGTGACCGAATTTCCGCGGAAGGCTTTTTAAAATGTTGTGGGCCAATTGAAAATGGAAATAGTGCAACATAATCGAGTTTCTGGCTCATAATGTCGTAAGGTTGGCAAGATAAACATTTCACTTTACCCTACTTATGACGTCACATGCATATCGAAAATTATTCCAAGATGGCGGATAGCACGCTGTCTTTCGTCAAATTATTTCGAAAACCAAAAAAGATAAGGGAAAATTGTAAAAGGTCTTGTTATACCATTTCACGAGTTCTTTGAAATGAGACAAAGTTAATTTATATTGCCATATGCCTTTAAGAGAAAATCGAGGTGAAATTTGTCTCGGTTATGATTTTTCTTTGTGTTTTCTCATGAATTATTAATGATTTGAGGATTATCAGAGGATGGTGAAATAGACCATTCCGTGAAATATCTAAAAAAGACATCTAACAAAATTATTTGAACAAACTAGCAAGTATGGAAATTTTCTAAGACCCAAACGAGACCAATTGCGAAAAATGCAGCTCCAAGGCCTTCGGTGAGAATTCAACTCACGCCTTCGCGAATCTAGTGCAGCGCTCTAACAACTGAAGCACGTATAGGCCGTTGCCAAGGCTAATTTGGAATCCGTAGACGGTCGGTAGCATCTTTTTTATTATATATATATATAGTTTACTTACAATGGGATTACATAAATATTGATTATCAACCAAAAATTTCAAGTTCGCTTGCATAGCCGAGTGGTCTGTGTTATTGATTTTTAGTTGTGAGAGCGGGGTTCGAATCGTGGGTGAGTATATAATTTTTTCCATTTTTTAAAATTTTTACTTTACTTTTTTCTTTTTAATAGGGTTAGGATTAAGGTTAGGTTAGGGTTAGTTTTAGGATTTGGTTTAGAATATTATCAAAAAAATAGTCGCGCGTAAAAAACTCCCAAGATGCTTCCGACCATCAAAGATGCTACCGACCGTCTACGGATTCCAAATGTGCGTTGCCGAGAGCGAGTCGTGAGTAAAAATATTGGCATTTACACTTGATAACTTGTAAAGGAAATATCCTTCCCGTTGATTTCCGGAGGTGTGAGTTCAATTCTCACCGAAGGCCTTGGAGTTGCATTTTTCGCAACTGGTCTCGGTTGGGTCTTAGAAAATTTCATAATACTAACAGATGGAAAGAGCAAATATATTCCGCACAGATCTACTCATTAGTAAATTCGCAAAAATATTAGGTGGATTGGATGCAATTGAAAGACTAAATAGTGAAGTTTTAGATTTTGATCTACAGAAAGATAAACTGTTGAAAAAGACGTTGAAAGTATCGTATCTATTATCGCACCATATTTACTCTATTTGAGGATCACTGTTGGTAAACACGTATTATATATATATATGCCGTAACCCGCGCCATATCATAAACAGAACATTATACGGTCAATATAGCCAGGGTCTTGGCTTTGGGGGGGGGGGGGGGGGGTGTTCGCGTGGTCTTCTCTAAGCGCGAGTATTCTTGAGGATCCGGGGGCATGCTCCCCTGGCAAATGTTTTATTTCTAGGGTATCTGAAACGCCATTTCCCGAATTCTGAGGCGAGGCCATAAATCGTAAAATTTTGCATTACTAAATCAGAACATGGCACAATACACGTCGCCGGATGCCCTTGCTTTAAATTTCCGTCAATGCCGAAGCCCACGCGAATTATCAGAAACCTGCGAGTTGCTCATCGATATTTTTGCAATTTTATAGTTAGATTTTACTTGTTGCTTAGAACATCTAACCCTCCTCAAATTTCTCCAACGGATTTAGACTTTCACGAGAACGGTCTTGGGGACTATTGCGTGGGGGACGGACGGCGGTCGCCACTCAAACTAAAATCCATATCTTCTCGCCAGTGTAATATCACCTTTATATGAATTGCGTAACATTGCATCTAAACTGCATAACAACTTGTATATTAACAGTTAACTGCATAATATCACTAATTAATGTTGCCATGATCACCCTCATATAATATCATAATATTTAACGATAGACATTAAGATTTAAGTGTGTTATATTATATATTCTAAGGATTTGAGCTTATAAACGATCATCCATGTATCGTCCATCATCGATAAACATCAACTCTCATGATTCTTATGAACTAACTCTGGTTGTGTATATATATATATATACAGTACAAGTATTGAAACATTATGGTTAGATGCGATGTCTGCCTGTTGGTGTTGAGTGAAATTTAATATGTATATGGCGAAATCACTGACTGTTCTGACCGTGTCTCAATAGCTCAAAGATTAGAGCTCGGAGACCAGGGTTCGATTCCTGGTTCGGTCAGTCACTTTTCCATATACCGTAAACCTCCGAATATAATTAAGCCCTGGGCTTATATTCGTTCGTAAGCATTCGTTCGTGAGTAAGTTTGGTGGGCTTATACATGGGGGGGGGGGGGGGGCTTATATACGGACAAGATTTTGTGTTAGTAATAACATTTATTGACTTTATTTCAATATAACACAAGGTTAACATATAAACAAGCATAAGATACTATTAAGTTAGATATCGTCATAGTCCTCATCAGTGGCAGTGCTGCTGGTACTGTCTGTTACGATAGCATCATAGTCGACGTCGTTATCTTCTTCCTCACTCGAAGTTTGAAGATGAAATTCTTCTTCTGGTGACGGCATGATGTAACCTTGTTCTCGTGTTAGTTTTTCTTGTCCATATATAAGCCCATGGGTTTATATACGGGTGGGCTTATATTCGGAATGGTGAGAGTGTTAATAGTAAATTGGTGGGCTTATACATGGGGGCTTATATTCAGGGGGATTATATTCGGGGGTTTACGGTATGTATTTGACTATATTAAATCCTCTCTAATATTAATTATACACACACACATAATGAAGTTATTACGGTGGCCCACAAGTGCAATACACAAAAGTCACAACACAAAATTTAATTTCACTACACAAAATTTAAAATCATTACACAAAATTTAAAATCACTACACAAAATTTAAAATCACTACACAAAATGTTTTGTAAGCAATAACTTATTGGCATTATTTTAGCATTGTAGTGATTCTAAATTTTGTGTAGTGATTTTAAATTTTGTGTAGTGACTTTTGAGTATTGCACTTGTGGGCCACCGTAAAAGTTATTGTACTCGCGGTATATGTTGTGAGTTGAAGAGAATGAGTGTGAGTTGAGTTGAAGCGGATCTTATTTCAGTTACCTGATGATTGCCTAGTGCATGAAACTCTGAGTAGTGACAAACATATATTTTAAGGAAACATTTATAATACGCTCTACCATCCGGTATTGTGCACTCTTATCAACGCCAATTTCCTACATATTTATGTCTTCGAAGTTCTCCATTCTTCCGCGGAAATGATTGATATTCGAAATGCTTTTCATAAGGGATCCGTAGTACATATCCATAAACCTTAGATTAATGCAATTTTATTGTTTTCCTTTCTATTATTAAAATTTACTTGGTTATCTATTTAGTACTTTATTTATGTAATTATCTCTGAAAAGTTATGACAAGTTATCATAATTAATGTGTATAAATGTAAGTATATGTATTTAAATCATCCTCCATTGGAACACGCAGGTATAGACTCATAATCAACCTAAATTGTTGGCAGCAAATAATAAAAGTTGCGAAAAGTAAACCAATCAGACAAAAGTAAAATTGGTGTGACATTTAGATCCAAATTTGATCTAATTGTCCGCCATCTTGGATGTACTTTTGATATGCGTGGACGTCATATCTAGCCATCCTCATGTCTTTATATGTCTGAAACTCGATTTCTGTGAATGTCTTCCTTTTTCAACTGAGCCACAACACATTAAAAAGCTTTCCGCGGAAACTCGGGCA
This sequence comes from Chrysogorgia sp. JL179-B06, assembly GCA_035772405.1. Taxonomy (NCBI): domain Eukaryota; kingdom Metazoa; phylum Cnidaria; class Anthozoa; order Scleralcyonacea; family Chrysogorgiidae; genus Chrysogorgia; species Chrysogorgia sp. JL179-B06. Next base: position 4,664,060 of record JAYKKM010000391.1, read on the forward strand.
CCCAGAATTTAATTTATTCATGTTTACCCCACTGATCTCGAAAAAGACTGGATCGAGCAGCTATTGTTCAGAAAATGAAGCCAGAAGTCCACCATTACTAAGGGACCAACTGAGGATCCTATGAGTTTTTTTGTTGGATTATGTGCTCTTACCATCGATCATTATGTGCTTTTACTATAATAATTTTACTGGTCATGACTTGGCTACAGATTTACTGCGACTTTGGTCCCTTAGTAATGGCGCCTGTCAAATTTCGCAGCCTTCATTTTCTGCCATCGACGGCCGACAATAGGTTGCTCGATCCAGTTTTCTTTCGATATCAGTGGTTTACCCTTCCAGTTCATGAGGTATAATGGAGACCAAATTCGGTTGTCTTCAACCAGGACTAAATTAATCCCATTATGACTTATATATATACTGTATATATAAGTTCAAACAATCTCATCTATGAGAAACCTAACCCCCATCGCAAATTTAGTCCTAACCCTAACCCCCACCTAGAGTTCAATCCTAACCTTAACCCCGCCTAGAGTTCAACCCTCCGCCTAGAATTGCTTAAACCTATAGATTAAAGGACATTGGCAACAAAAATTAAGTTTGTCTAATATGAAAGAACTCGTAAAATGATAGAGTAACACCTTTTACAACTTTTCCGTATTTTACTTCGTTTTTGAAATATTTCAGTTTGTTTGATATGTAAATGAGATGGTCTCTGACGTCAGGTGCAGGGTAGAGAATTTTTATTCATTAAAAAAGTCTTATATCTCAGTGATTGCTAAGTTTACAACGCTCATTGTCACGAGGAGTTATACGCACATTTTCAAGTAAATTTGTGGAACAAACTTGAAGATGGAACTAATATATTTTAATGAGTGAAAATTATTTACCCTGTATCTGACGTCAGAGACCATCTCTTTACATATCAAACAAACTGAAATATTTCGAAAACGAAGTAAAATACAGAAAAGTTATAAAAGGTGTTACTCAATCATTTTACGAGTTCTTTCATATTGGACAAACTCCTTTAAGCAAAGATATAATGCTTGTGGGATTAATTCAGTCCTGCTCATGCCATGACTGGTCTGCATTGTTGAAGACCAGTTTTTGACAACTATAATACCTCAGTTCATTAGGCAAGGTATTACAACAAGATGGCGGATGACAGGATTGTCTTTGGTCAAAATTAGTGATGTTGTTTTGCACAAGAGTAGTTTTACTTCCTTGCATTACCTTCGTAAGCCTGTTTGTTGATCAAAAAGTCAAACATTTATAATGATAATCTTTGTTGCCATTACCGCTTTAACTCATTTCGGTTTTCAGTAACATCCTTTACTAAAATTATCATTTTACTAAAATTTAAATCCAAGACTATTACAGTTAAATATCACCATATGTAGATGATGCTAACATCCAAAATCTCTCTAGTCTTTTCTAAGTTGTTCTAAATTGCTTCTTCACATTCGCCATTGATTTCAGACAACCGTCCTCTCTTCATTCCCTGATAAAAAAATTGTGCAGACGATCAATTAATCGAGTGTACCTTGTATACACTACAATCGGTACAACACTGTGAAAACACCTATCGTTTAAAAAATAATAAATAATAATAATAAAAAAAAATACAAATACAAAAGTTTAAAAAACTCCATCCCTCCCTGTTAATGGTTCCTCCCTGTTTCAGGGACCTTAAGGGTGATGCATTGCGCGCTTGGGCGGCCATTTTTTGGGCCACGAAATTCGTTTGTGGTTTATATCCCTCAATATCTGAGCAATCCTTGGTTCAAATTAATCATAATCTCCTTTTGTTGTAAGAAGACATGCCTGATTTAATATTTACAGTATTATATAATTTCGTCGGAAACTCGGCTGCTTTTTATAAAATATATCAAATCATGTCTTCCTCGACCCTCGTGTGGCGCGTTACTCCTAAATTAGGCGTACAAGACTAAAACAACAAGAATTAGATTAACAAGTCATATGTGATACGTGGATGGCAATAATGGTAATTAAAAAAAATAGTACGTCCGTAATTCCGGTAAACACTAGTCAAATATCTATTCATATTCTTGGCACGGAATGCAAAACAAACACGTTTGCTGAGCAATTGCCTGACAGCTTCTTTACAAATGTGGTTCAACATTGTATCACAAGCACACGTCAACTAGAAAAGAGCTGATATTATAACGTAATATCTATTACCAATTCTCCTTTGGATTCATACGGTCAAGCATAGCCTCCTTCGCAGGCATCACCGCGCTCCACTGAACCGAGTAGGTCAAGCAGTTGGAGGCGAGGCGTTCCTGTTTGGCAAATGCTTCTGTTGCAGCGATAGCTCGTGGCGTTCAAATACATTTCTGCCCAATGTTGGAGTAGCAGAAGCCGAAGGCCTTTCTTTACTCTTACCTTCGCGGCTTTTGTTGTTCCGCGAATTACAATGCGCTATTATTATTGTAGAAACGTAAACTGGTGATCCGTAAGCGTTTACGTCGACTTCTGGATCGTAAAGCGTGGCACATTTAAGTCTGAACCAGATTCGGAGTCCGACATCCCAGAAAACAAAACTGACTTTTTGTTAACCGACTTGTGTGTGCGGTCGCAAAGCACGCGCAACCTTTATGAAAGGTCAGTTCTCCCTTTTTAATATCCGTCAAAAGTAGGCACGTCAGAGATCGTCTCCGAAAAACTTGTTGCTGATGACCGGGTTAAATTGGATTTGGTAAGGGATTCGGATTTCGGAGATCGGCTTCATTATTCACATAATTTACAAATAATACTATAAGAACTATTCCATGTTTACGACATATAATACTGATCCTACCAATTATTAACAAACTTCATTCGATGATGCGGCTTCGGGCGTTATAACAAAAACTCGCTGTAAATAGCAAAACAGATGAAAAAATTAAACACAGGCATAACTTGAGTATTTTGATGATTAAATTGTTACTTTACCTGCATGCAGCATTAAATTGCCCCTTTAAGGAAAGTGATAAAAGGTAGCACAGACGATACATGGACGATCATCAAGCTCATATCCTCAGAAAATGTTTCTGAGCCGGGACAGGAATCGAACCTGTAACCTTCTGATTGCCGGTGAGACGCTCTCGTGTACCAGCAACCAGAAGAGACATATCTTAATGACGTCTCACCAGCAATCCGCAGAATGTTACATGTTTGATTCCAGTTCCTTTCCGGGATATTTTCTGAGGATTTAAGGGACCGACCTCTGGGGACCAATCATTATTTATGGCCGGGGTGGGGGCCAAAGAGAAAATAATTGGGTAACTGAAAATTGTAAGAGCTAAATGGTTGGGTAAAAAAAATGACTTCTCTGAAGGGTTAGGTAGCAAAGTTTTTATGACTATATTTACATAAAAAAATAAGAGTTCATTATTTAAAATTGGAATCTCATCATCAGTTCTCCTTAACCATCATTGCAAATTAGCTTTTGTTATTGTATTCTTCTGCTTGTTTTGCTTGGATTCCTGCTCTGTATAGGGAGATAATAATCTGAAAGTTACAGTAGGATCTGCATGTCTCAGACAGATCTGTATATCTATTATCTATTTGGGTTTGTTAATAAAACTTGTATCGACGATATGCCGGGAATTGGGCTTTATCTAACTTTTTTCTTCTTGGGTTGGGTAAACGATTTTCTTTTAAATGGTTGGTTAAATTTCTGATCTTAATTTGGTTGGGTAAACTTTTTTTTCAGCACCAAATCTATTTCTCTTCGGCCCTCACCCCGTCCATAAATAATGACGGGTCCCTAAACTTGACGATCCTCCATGTATCGTCTGTCTACCCCTGCAAGCTCACCCACATTCACTGCAGCAGTGTTTATATAAAACATAGAAGGAAGCATAATAACGTAAATCACCTGATTTCCACGTTCTGTTAATTGAGTGCCATTTGATTCATTTTCACCTGCGTTATAGAGAGATGCTGAAAATAAATCAAAACACATTTTCCTGATTAAGGCTGGTTCCCATATGGTGTTTGGCGGTGTTCAACGCCAGGTATTGCAAAAGTCCATTGCAACCATATGGAAATACTAAAATCATTTTCTGGACGCCGGGAAATACCGTCAAATACTCGTTTCTATTCACAATACCGTAAAATACCCTTGATGACTGTTGGAAAGCAGGTTCCCCTGAGGGTATTGCAATACCGCTAAATACGAAATGGGAGCTAGGCTTTTGGATGAAGAAATACACACGAGAAAGTATTTATACCTGACGTTTTTACACAGTCCGAGCAACGAAGGAGCGAGGTTTGTGCGAAAAGCCAAATACTTTATTCCGTATCGACCGAGAAAATAAGCTTAACTTTACTCGTCGTTTTTAAAAAGCGCGATTTTGAGTCTCCCATGAGAAATTTTCGCGAATGGCAAAGGGTTTTCTGGTACAGTATCTACCTTAAGCCCCGGAAGTCGCTCATAAGAATTATTTTCTCGTGTATTCTCATATTGGGTAGTTATCACCGAAGCGAGCAACATGCCAGATAGATATGTTGTATTTCAGACTTTGAAAACGGAATTTCGCTTCATCACATTTGTTAAGCTACGTTACATGCTGCTCGTTCCAGCTTTTTTCGTCTCTCGGTTTTTTCTTGCAAATAGCAATGTTTAAAGATAAAAATCTCCGAAACCAATGAACAAAATCAAAAACTGTAAAATTATTTTGGCGTTCTCTATACAGAAATCTAGAAACTGTGGAGGGTTGATATGCAGTTTAAAACATTATTAGACTGTTTGTTAGTTGTTACCTCTATTTGTTCCAACAAAAACATGGAGTTTATTTTCTCGATCAAATCTTTTGCCAACACTATACCAACAACAAGGTTCTACCAAAATAGTGTCATAAAGGACATTCTCTATATTTTTTACTTTTATAAGCTTTGGGTACTGGCAAACGTTTTGGGTACCAATTTTGGGTACACACAAAAAAGGAGACAGGAATAACCGTCCTGTTTCTAGTGAAGCCTGCCCTTCAGTATCAGAGTGAAAAGTGAATTTTCCGTTTACGCTATTTCTAAAATATATTAACTGCCTTCATAATTGTTATACATACCTTTATTGCAGCATGAACACTTGGCATTTTTCTTGAAATACGATTTAATCTTTCCCCAAAATATAGGCGTTCCAATGGTGTAAAGTATTGGGTTGATGGCAGAGTTGATTGGAATGACACAAATTGAGAACCAAGCATACAACTTGTTGTCACCATCATGCACTGCTCGACCAAGAGATAGAAACAGCAGCATGGCAATGGGAACCCAGCAACAGACATCTGTGAAAACAACAGCCGCAAACCTCATGGCCATTTTTTGGTGGTCATTCATTCGCTTGACATTGCCTGACTGATTGGCACTCGTGTAGGATGAATAAAATATTTGAATATAGGTGACGATCAGGTAAGCGGCTGCCATGAAGTTTAAAACACCAAATATGGCAATACAGTATTCCCAGGCAGTTGCACCCTCACCAGGTAGTTGTAGCGGGAGACAGATACTACTTGTCCCATAGAAACCCTCGTTCTTGATCTCGTCATAGAAATATGGCTGAACAACAGCGGGAATTACGGCGATGGTAATAAACGTTACCCAGGTAACCACCAATACGATTACTGCTGTACGATAACTGATCTTTTTGAAACTCAGTGCACGAACGACATGCAGATACCTATCATAGGCGATGAAGACCAGCGTAAACACTGATACCTCACTGGATATCACAGAAATAGCGCCAAATACACGGCATGCAACACCTGAACGCCATTCAAGATCATGTTGATAATAATTACCACGGGTTGCCATTTCTTGGTTGATGATACCAGCAAGATAAAACCCCAAAAGCATATCACTGACACAAAGACTGCAGACAAACAGGTTTTGTACTTTGTTTTCATCTTTTTCCCCTATTCTCATCACCAACGAGAATATATTTCCTCCAAATGTTAGAACTACGATGACCCACATGAAATAACGCAACGTGTTACTTTTCAGCATTGTTACACAGTCGGAGAAAGTGTCGCCTGGACCTGTGCAATCCACGTCTGTACGTACCAGAGTTACAAAACAGCAGTCTGAGAAGTAACTTGTTGACCTGTAACAAACAATCACGTTTTTCATGAAAAACTTAGTTATGAGTAAAATTTAAGGCTAGAGTAACTAATTAGTCTTATAAAGATTGCATTAAAATTTAATTGAAAGGTTAATATCTATGTTGGAAAAAAAGCTTTAAAAAACAGATAGGTTCTTACACATTTTTTAGTCGTACGAGATTGTTAATAATTGGTCGCCATTTTATTCTGCCAAGAGTATCCATTTTCGAAATATCTCTGTAAATTTGTCAAGAGAAAAAGAGTGTCAGTGTCGATGTTAAAGGGGAACTGTAGTTAAACAATAATTAGTATTTATAGACAAAGATTCTCAAGTGTTTACCCTGGGTGCCAGAGGTTCTTCACCCAGGGTGTCAAGAACATGTTAGGGACCGATCATTATTTATGGCCGGGGTAAGGACGGAAGAGAAATGGTTGGGTAACTGAAAATTCTAAGAACTAAATGGTTGGGTAAAAAATAATTTCTCTGAAGGGTTGGGCAGCAACATTTTCATGACTATTTACAAAAAAAAATACGAGTTTAAAATTGAAATCTCATTTAAAATTGAAATCTCATAATCAGTTCTCCTTAAAAAAGAAAGTTACATCTGAAAGTTACAGTAGTATCAGACTGTATATCTATTTGGGTTTATTTATCTAAATTTTTTCTTCTTGGGTTGGATAAAAGATTTTCTTTGCAGATATGAATGTTGGGACGGTTAAATTTCTGATCTTAATTTGGTTGGGTAAATTTTTTTTCCAGCACCAAATCTATTTCTCTTCGGCCCCCACCCCGACCATAAATAATAATCGTTCCCTTATGTTTAAAAATGTTAATCATTTCACGATCGATCTTATATATTTTGCTCGAATTTCATGGCTCTGGACGGCGCCATAGTAGTCGTCATATGTAGTAGTTGGCACTCGACGGCTCAAATTCGATGTACAGCGCGAGTTTCTTTTCACTTTCGACGTCATTGAGTGCAAGGAACAAAAGATCAGCCGTCCCCCACGTTGTAACCCACAAACTACTGGAATGGTTAAGGTGGCTCGATAGTCTAAATCACGAGAAATTGCATTTTCCCCCTTAAAACGTTTTGTAATGCAGATCTGAGCTTTATTTTGGTTCATTGCATAGCTCTAGCGGTGGTCTTGATTATTGAAACGTTTCACACTTATAGCATTTGTATATCTAGAGAAATTGTATTCATGATAAGTAGCAGATTTTATGCAAATTAGTTTTCTGGATTTATTGGAAACACGATTTCTCCACTCAGGTAAACGTTGAGGGTATAAAACTTTTCAGTAAACAAGACCACCACTAGAGCTATGCAATGAACCACGACGAAGCTTAGAAGTCTGCATTCAAACATTTTTATATATGCGGAAAATGCAATTTCTCATGATTTACACTATCGAGCCAAAACATTGTAAACAGTAAATTATTGGATTGTAAACCTGAAATAACCCTAATCCTAACCGCCGCTTAGATTTTCATGCTAACACTAACCTGCCAAACGCCCTACCAACCAAACGTGTGTTTCTTACAACCAACCGCCAACTTTGGTTCCTCAAACTTGTTGACTATAGCGTAAGACATTATGCTTGTGGAATGCACAGAAGTCAATGCGAAACTAATTAAAAAAATCCATCGTGTTACAATCCAATAATTACTGCTTACAATGCTAGTAACAATTCGTGGCTTACAACATGCGTCAATGAAAAGAAAACCACTAGCGCTGTATTTGTGTTAATATATACACACTGCTGTAGTGAATGTGGGAGAGCTTGGATTAGACAGACGATACATGGACGATCGTCAAGCTCGTATCCTCAGAAAAATGATTTTGAGTCCATGTATCATGGACAATGGTTAGAGCGTCTCACCGGCAATCTGAAGGTTACAGGTTCGATTCCTGTCCGGGACTGTAATCTGATTGCCGGTGAGACGCTCCAACCATTGTCCATGATATGAGAATCATTTTTCTGAGGATACGAGCTTGACGATCGTCCATGTATCGTCTAGCGCTGTATTGTATATCAACTTTGAGCCATCGACCAAACTCTAAAATGGCGGCGTCCAGAAGCATAAAATACGAGAATAAAAACGTTATTTCTTGAGCGCAAAAGAAGATACCGTAAAACTATTAACATTTCTAAACATTGTACTTAAAGTTCTTTTAAGCAATTTATTTTTGACTGCAGTTCCCCTTGTTGTTTTGTAGTTAGCTATTCAATATCGCATGAAATGTAAAATGGTTTTCTTGACATTCAAAACGTTAAACGGTAATGGCATGGTATAACGTTACACTTACAGGAATAGTAGGTTTTTCAAACCCGCAAAATAATAAGGTTTGAGAGTTCTAAATCGATTTCCTCTTAAGATTCTAAAAACAAACACAAATAAATAAATACATAAACTTAGAAGATCATTTCACTCGGATGTTTGATATATATATATGACTATATTACATGGGCGTGGTCACTAACATATATTTACGTCGATATACAACGTACATAACGTTGTCGCCATCGATAAACGTTTAAAAAATAACATTTTGAAAATGTGTGTTCTGATTGGCTAAAAGCCGTGTTTCTATTTAACAATAAAAAATAAGTCGTGTCTTACGCACGCTGTGATTGGTCAGATACCTACGTGTTTGTATCAGGCTATGCAAATACGTTTATGACGTCACAGCATATTTCGCGCAGTCTTATATTATAAAATAAATAGAAAATGGACGCTCTGTGTTTATATAACCTGATGCAATCACTCGAGAGAGTTTGGTTGAATTTGAAAGTACTTTCTCTCTTGTGTTTGCATCAGGCTATATAAACACGAGCGGCCATTTTCTATTTCTTAATTAGATTATGAGTTCGAAATTTCTATGATGTTTTAGTCAACGAAGGCGAAGTCCGAGTTATCCATCACTTCATAGAAATTGAAAGAGAATAATCTAATAATTTTAGCTATTTCTTCAAAATTATTTCGAAAAACAAGACATCATAAGCATTATTTTTTGGCGAAAAAATCATTCCTTATCGTGTCACTTGCATTTGCCGCTACTCGATATCTATCGACAATTAGTATCAACCAAACATAGTTAATAGTAATAATAATAAGTAGTAATTAATAATAGTTATAACTAAATAAATAAATGTTAAATGTTAAAACTAGTTTATTTAATTTATAAATGTTAAAACTAGTTAAAACATAGCTAATAGTAATAATAATAAGTAGTAATTAATAATAGTTAGTTAAACATAGTTAAAAATAGTTAAAACTAGTTAAAACCAACTATAAACAAACTTATGTTCGCTATTTCTTCAAAATTATCTCGAAAAACAAGACATCATAAGCATTATTTTTTGGCGAAAAAATTATTCCTTATCGTGTCACTTGCCGCTACTCGATATCTATCGACAATTTGTATCAACCAACTAGTGGTCTACTACAAATTCGGCATTCTTATTGGCTGAGCAGCTACTAGTGGTCTAGATCTCGAACGATCAATCAAGTCCGTCGCCATGGCGAAGTCACACGATCAAATTAAAATAGGTGAAATTCGACACTTGACCTTGATATTTGTTGACATAGTTGAAGTATTTTATTTTTGTGTGTGTGCGTGAGACGGTATTAATCTACGAAATAGTGTAAATAAATCCACAAAACTAAAAGGAGACTTCGTGTGTCACAGGGGAGGCTGATTATTGATTAAGTGAGAGACTGAAGATTCCCCACACTATTTGTAATAGACCACTAGTAGCGTTATCCAATCACAAACCTTCTTATAACAGGAATATTCCTTCATGACCAATCAGAAGCTACGACATATTCACGCTTCAAGCAAGACCTGAAATCTAGGCCAAATATGGCGTCCGCCCCAAAGGTTTTAAAACCTCGTTATTTTAGGAACACTGTCATGACGCCTTTGCGTCTGACGTACCTCTTATGGTTATTTCTTTAGCAGACGTAGCACTTGATAAGTTGTCTGCCGAAATGCATCGTGCTCTTTTATTTTAAAGCCTATTTATTTCTCGAATCTTTAAACAGTTCTTCTAATAATATATAATAATAATATAAAAATATAATGAAATATAAATAATCTAGATCCTCAGAGAGAAAATCATAATCTAGATCTGAAAGAAATTTCCACTTCCATATACCTAAATGGAAAGTTAATTGCTCCTGTTTTTAACCGTTATACCGCGGATACTTACAATGTTTTGATTTTTCCTGAATGAAGAAAAAGATCTCTTGGAAGCGATGTTAAATGGTTTGATGCAAAATCTCTGAAATCACAGAAAAATATCACTTTGTGAATATTTAAGGAAACTCCACCCCCAGAACAACTGTTGCTAAAATGAAAGTTCTTTGTCGCCTTACATGAGAATGGGTATTTATTAGTTTTCATATCTAACCCTTTTAGTTTTAGAGAAATTTGTCTTTGTTTATCGTGTTTTTGGTCGCCATTTTTGTTCTTATTGCGGTCGAATACGATCGCTTCTATAAATCTTTCACAATATTGTAAATAGAAATCTTGCGTAATATATTAAAACCACGCTATTGTGAAGGGTTTCTTCACTCAAATTAATAAAAGCGACCGCATTCGTCCGCAATCAGAACAAAAATGGCGCCCTTCAATTTACAAAAACACGATAAACAAAGCCATATTTCTCTAAAACTAAAAAGATTAGAAGAAAACTAATACCCATTCACATGTAAGGCGAGAAAGAACTTTCGTCACTCAATGATTACGTTCTTCAAACAAATGAATTCTTCATGCAAGAAATTTCCACTTCCATATACCTAAATGGAAAGTTAATTGCTCCTGTTTTTAACCGTTATACCGCGGATACTTACACGTTTTTGATTTTTTGTGAATGAAGAAAAAGATATCTTGGAAGCGATGTTAAACGGTTTGATGAAAAATTTCTGAAATCACAGAAAAATATCACTTTGTAAATATTTAAAGAAACTCTACCCCAAAACAATTGTTGCTGAAATGAAAGTTCTTCGTCGCCTTACATGCAAACACTTTGTACATATACACTGCTGTAGTGAATGCTGGAGCTTGCTGGAGTGAGTGCGATCGTCAAGCACTCAAATCCTCAAAAAATATACCATCTGATTGCCGGTGAGACGCTCTAACCATTGAGCTACCGAGACTCAGATGGAGAGCGAAGGTTACAATGATGTAGTGGTTCGATTGATATATGTATGTACACTCAAGCATTACTGATATTTTGCGACTGCTGCATAGCCGGCAGTACATATACAAATATCAATCGAAGTATTGTAATCTTTGCTTCCATCTGAGTCTCGGTACTAGCTCAATGGTTGGCGCGTCTCACCGGTAATAAGAATGTTCAGGTTTGATTGCTGTCCGGGACTCAACACTATGTTAACAATAACGTCACTTAAACAATAGAATACTTAGTCCCAAAATTAGTCCCAAAATTAGATTTCATCATGCAACCTCGCGTTTTTCAATTATTATCACTATTCGTTAAAGTGCCTAAGCAACGAAAATATCGCTTTCAATATTCTTCTTCTTTTGAATGTATAACTATTGATGGTACCGAAAAAGATGGCGACTGGTACAGTTAACCACAATTCATTACGCGCAGTAAACAATGAATCTCGCAGAAATATGAGAAGATGGAATTTGAAAAAGCATAAATTTGATGAGAAGGAAGCTTTCCATATTTAATTCATATTAACAAGTTAAACAATGTTTAACTGTTATTACAAGTAAGCTCGCATAAAGAATTCTGGTAACCATCTTTTTCGGTACCGTCAATTATGAGAAATGAAGAATACTTTTCAATTTTCTAATTACCACTTACCATTCTCTCTGACGTTATTAGTTCTAAGTAAGTGTCACTTAGACAATGTCGAAACTTGACTAGTAAGTTGGTCCCCACAATCAGGCCGCCGAGAGGCAACCGGAGGCCTGGGGCAAACTAGTCATTAGAGGCCCCCTGACTATCGGACTAAATATATTAAATATATTAAATATCTCTTGGAAAATCCTCAACATAATTTTTATGAGTCCCTGGGGCAAATTGCCACTCAAGCCCCCTCCTCTCGCTTACACAACTAATGACGTCATCAAGCTCAAATTTCAAATGAGTGATAATTAGAAAATTGAACTAGGATTCTTCCTTTCTCCTAACATATATTTCAAAAAAAAAGAACTTACTATCACAAGCGAAGCGCTGCCTCAAAAGTCATGGGAAGTCTAATTTTTGATAAAATTTCCAAAATGAACCCACTGTAGTATATGTACACATTTTTTTCAATGCTTTTAATTATATTTATATACAGCAGACTTAAATACAAATAACTATCACTTATCTGAATATAATTGGCAAGGCTTTTGACTGCATACAGTGTATACATTATGTCATTATGACTATGTAGTTGATGTTTGGTAAACAAATTTATTAAATTTAAATCACTGTCACTATAAATCATGCTTCTTACTGTGGCAAAGCTGTCAGTGGATCACGAGTGTCTGATAATGATATGTTGTGGCAAAGCAAGCGCTAATCAAACAGGCGCTGAATAAATAAATACCAGAAATGGTTTGTCACAGATGTGAACATAGAAAGACGATTTGTTCGTTGCATAGAAACTTAAGCGCGCAGTTAACACAAAAATATCTCCTGTATTTCGACAAATATTTTCCCAACGCAACCAGGTGATAAATCAAACAGAGTTTGACGCTACTCTGGCTCTAAAAAGTTTTTTTAGGAGTACATCAGTCAGACTAAATGTCAGTTTAGTACGCGTTTAAAAGAACACCAAAAGGCTGTTTTCTTTTCAAAACTCAGGAAAATTCTGCTTTGTCGGGAATGAGATTGCGTGGGAAAATTCCAAAATTATTACCACTAATCCGCTGTACCATCAGAGACGTTGTCTGGAGATTTGGCATGTCAATAGCGCCCACGCCCCATTGAATCGCGATGACGGTGGTTTATTACCAAAAGCTTATTTGCAGGCTAATGATAACGCAACCTCGTCCCCAGGGCCTTCGCGGTGCGAGGCAAGATGGCGGGCGAGGCGAGCGAAGGCCCTGGCAAAGGCTGGGCCAAAATTGCCGTTGATTGGTTGTAGCATTAATTGAATTATTTGTCGATATTGAAATTGTGCGGGAAAGCAAATTAAACATGGCGTCCAACCTAAGTGATAATGAACCTGAAACACCAACGAAACGATATCAGAAGGAACCCTTAATATTGGACATTTGTCGTCTTTGTGGAAGTGCGAATAAGAGGACGATTAATGTATTTCATAAGCCAGGTGTAAAGAAAGATCTGGTAAAATTAGTGAACGAAACACTCGATGTTCATATTTGCGAGGACGACCAACTTCCCCATGTCATATGCCGAACCTGCGAAAAAAAAATTATCACCTTTGTCGAGTTTAAAAGTCTTGTACAAAATACACAAGAGCGCCTAAAATCTAATGTTTCTATAAAAAGATGTAGGATGCCGACTCCAGATAAAAGCACCAACCCTCAAGTTGTATTGCCACAACGAACTTGTAAACGCAGAAATATTATGACTGGAATTAGTGGAAATGAGAAAACAGAGTTGGAAAATTCTTCAGAAGAACAGTTGATTACTTTTCCGCCAGATTATACTCAAAGTACTATTGTTTACAACATTCCATTTCAATCTGTGACAGTTGAATCAGGTTGTAATGTTCGATACATGCCCATTATATCTGACTTTGATAACACCAATGTAAGTACTGGCAAATTTAATTGTAATTCAGTTTAAACAAAATAGGGAACAATTTATTGGTTAATCTGATTATAATTACTTTAAAACAAATAATATTAAATATATAAAAAGCTATGCAAAATTTCCTTGCAATGTATTTGAACAATAATTTAACTTTCCCTGAATCATTATAGACACCTACTTCAAGTGGATTGCCCATCAATCCAGTTCAGATAAGAAAGCTACAAGCAGCAGTTGCTTTTTGAATTCCTTCGCATATTGGCCAATGCGTTATGTCTATCAAGGAGGTGAAAAACTACTGTGAAGAGATGTTATTGAAGGAAGTTGATCAGCAATGTATAGACCTTTGTTCAAAGACTAAGCCATCAATTTTAAGAAAAAAGGGGTTTCAGGAAATGGTGGAATTCAATTGGCTGAACATTTTGGAGGAGATTCGATGTCGATGTCCATTCCTTTTGAGTATGTTTTATGCTGTTACAGATAAGAAAACAGGGAAAACACAAGAAGATCTTGAACCATCCATTGGCATGGCTTATGCTATTTTAATGATGCAACGCAACCATGAACTCAGTCTTGTACAAAGGATAAATACCTTGCTTATGACAGAAGGTAATGCAAAGAAACAGGTAAGAAAACACTATACTTTAATGATTTTTTATGCATGTTACTGAATATATATATTTATAAATATTTTACATAATGCTCTGCTGCAACTGAAATGTATAGGATCATGTACATATAAAATACTAATCTGCTGCTGCTACCCTAGCTTTGTGAAAATCATTGATAAGATATGATCTAATTGCAACATTCTTATTAGATATTTTGAAATACATGTACATGTACCTCCCATAATCTTGCATCTTGTTGCAAGGTGCTACAGGTACCTGTATGTATACATATCCTTTATTATAAAGTATTATAAATATTTATATACATTGATTTATATAAAGCAACTATTTCAAAAGAAAATTTGAGAATTAGTTTGAAATTAAAGTACTTCTGACACAAAATGATATTTCTATCTCATGAGAGTAAAAGATTAAATCACATTTCTAATTTAATTATGAATCTAATATTTTATTTTTATTTTATTGAAGCTTTATGCCAGGTGTCAAAAAGTAGGATTTTGTCTTTCTCATCAAAGCAAAATGAATCTGCTAGATCTCATTGGTGGACATTTTGCAGATCAGGCAATTCAAATGGTTAAGGATGGATGCAAGATACAAGGCACAGGTGACAACTGGGACTTTAGAATAATGGCCCATGACATGACGAAAGAACATCAGAACAAAGACATGCACTATTTTGCGTCAAACCTTATATTTGATCGAGTGCCAATTCCTGACAATCTTCAACTTACACCAAAAAGAGATATTAAAGAACTGAGCAACAGCAGATTTTTATTGAGTGATGATGAAACTCAAACACTGAGGGAAAATTATAAAGTGTTAATCAGCAGGGTAGTTGTTCAGTTTCTACAAGCCTTCAACATTTTCAAGAGTGTTGTTCCAATACACATTGATCATGCCTACCAAAATGAAATGTCAAGGAAATCATTGGTTGTCCCATTGCCAATATTAATGAAAGACGAAAAGAATTATGGTGATGTAGTCGATATCCTTAGCTCCTATGAAGATTATATAGAGGATATTTATTCCAAAGCTGAAATGATAAAGCTACCAGTACCCGATACATGTACACCACCTGAAAACCCCAACCGAAACATTTCTGGATGCCACTCATCACCTGACCAACCTGGAGCTCATGTAACAACAGAGGACGTTAATGATCACATGAAGGGAATATCAGTCCCATTTGGGGGAGACCAGCTAACTAGGGTACGCTTTGCAGGTGCTAAGGACCTTCGTGCTGGTTCACATACAGGAAAAGACAGATTTGACCATTGTAGCCCTTTCAAGATTGAACTTTGGCATACAAAAGCATCATTCCTTCAGGCAAGTGTGATCTGTAGTTATACAGTAACTCATTTTGATGTATCATTCTATAGGATTACATTGTTGGAGATGTACAGTAATTACATATTGATTTATATAATAATAATCAACCTCGTTCCAAGGGCATTCATGAGACAAGATGGATCTTATCTCACAAATGTGTAAATTTATTGTGTATCAAATTAATTTAAAAATATTTTTATTTATAAAAATAATGAATGGTTTGTGTTCGCAATAGAGTAGCTTCTTCACGTTTCACTATTTGACAAATACCAGTATTGGCATTCACTCTAAATGTTACAGTAGATTTCATATTCCATAGTTCAACATTACACCAACGTTTAGTATTTCAATTTGTATGTATCAACACTGCATAGATACTGCATATAGCCATATGATGCATTGCAGCACAATACTTTTATTACACCATGTTTTTTAGTTTGTCTTTGAAGTGCTGTATAATGCATCTTCAGTAAGAGAACCTGGAACACTGAAGTTTTTCAGAGAGAAGTATCTAAGAAAGAATGTTACTCCCAAAAAAGTGGTTGACTCTTATGAGGGCTGTGAACAGTTTTTCTTAAGTGTTGGAACTGCATACATTTTGGAAGCTGCACTAGAATTCTGGGGTATGGCTGATGTAAATTCTACACCAACTAAGAATGTAATACCATCTAACCTGATGAACAAAAAGAAAAAGAAGGAATATTTAGACAAAACTATTAACACTTTTCTTGATAAATATGTGATTCATGACCCAGACCATGACAGCTTGGAAAACATGAAACAGAGAGAGAAACAAGTTGAAAGTGCAGTACACCTGGATCACAATTATTGTGTAACAAGTAGAGATGAGACTATGGAACAAGTTTCATCATCAAATGTTTCTACAGTTGCCCCAGATAGAGTAAGGTATATAATTAACATGAATGCATATTTTTTTAATATACTTTTATCCAACAAGCATATATATATATAAATAGTAATTATGACAAATGTTTATAAATACATTTAAGTGTCTTTTGTACTTGTTATTTTAAGGTACTATGGATTAAATGTTATTGAGCTTGTCACATTTCTAATGCAGATCATTGATACAACATCTGAAGGGGATGGGAAAAGATGTAAAATCAATATGAAGAGGTTATTATTGTACTTTAAGTCATCCAGCAAATATTCCAAATATGCCTTAGAAATGTTCACTGCAATTGCTCAGTCAGAGGCATTGTTTTCGGAAGAACTTGATCACCGTGTAACTTGGGGACGCTTTGTAAATTGGAATGGTGGATGTGGAAATAATGTTGAGTGTGATCTTACACAAGAAATATGTAACAGAATGAGTAAATCAGTGGTTAAAAGCATGGGGGTTAACAAAACTGAAAAAAACATATCAAGGGCCTCAAAAGCATCAGCTGGTCTCCAAAGAATAATTAATCAGTATGACAGTGTAACAAATGTTCATCATGTTTCAAGACGACACTCCACAAGGAGTCCTAAAGATGATGAAATTATGATGTTGCAAGACCTTCACAAATTACATCCATTTGACAATATTCCAGGAAGAGTGCACAACACCTTTAAGGACATTGAAATATCTACACTAAGAAAATTAAATGTTACCAAATTATTTTCATGGATCAATGATCATAAGGAAAAAATCAGAAAGAGTTATAAGTAAACTGTACATGTATTTTAGACCACTTTGCATTATTTTCCCTGCTGAAATAAATGTTTTTTAAATAATTAACAATATATTATGGTAAACTTTTTGCATAACTGGGCTATACTTGTATCATGCATTTTTTACATTTCAATAAATTAATTATGAATTATCAGTCAGAATTAATGTTTGTGGTGTAATAATACTTGTAAACAACCTAAATTTCACGCATTATACTAATAAATTGACATCTATTGTCAATGAAATCGACAACTTCCGGATACTATTTTTAGCGACAACTTAATTATCTCAATGAAATTGACACGCGTCTATAATTTTCTGGTAATTGTTTATACTGCATGTGTATATAGTTAAAAGACAACGACAGTCAGATATTTATATACAATATTTATAGATTTATAAGAAAAGATAAACAACTCTTTAATACAGTGGGCCCGGATCAATCACAGACCTCGTTTATAACTTGGAGAACCATTTCCGCGTGAGAAATATCCCATACAGGAAAGGAAGAACAAACATCATCTAACGTTTTTATTTCATCACATCGAGCAACAATATCCTCAATCAGATCAATGGTAAATCCAGTGGTCAAGTCGATGCCTTCAAATCTGCACATACTAGCACCAAGATGAAATCTGTATTGCACAAGTTTATTTCTAATTTCATCTCGTTTACCAGCACTAACTTCACGAACATTTCTAGAAGTTGGAATTGGTGATTGGAAAACTTCGATATACTACCATCCAACCGCGTTTGCATACACATGGAACACTGACAAGTCACGGCACAATTAGAACAGCATTCGTGGTTGCGGATATTACCTGACGTTCTTGAATCCAAGTATTCGACGAGATACTTCCTCATACACTCATCGCTCAACAAACAATACTGTCGCATTTCATTTGTCATTCCCGATTTATTGGCAGCTATGTCCGAACCATTGTAATAAAGGTAAGCCTTTGCAGGATTACCATCACGACCCGCTCTGCCAATTTGTTGATAATATGATTCAAGTGTGCGCGGGACCGTGATATGGATGATATGCCGCACGTCAGGTATGTTGACGCCAAGACCAATGGCAACCGTGGCAAAAATAACTCTTACTGTTTTAATGACGTTGGTCTCTCCAGTTAATTGATACAAAATTTCGGCTTTCATTGCATCTGTTTGCGGCGCATGGACAATATTTTGGATTGTTTGCAGACGATACGGGATAATAACTTTTATCACCCAATACGTCAACAAAGTAATTGAATGCGTAGCCGCACCACTTCAAAGGTAAGTAAATAATTGTAAGTGGATAAGCAAGCAATTCTCGCTTTAAATCCTTTGCAATAGGGCGTAATATGTCATCGTAACTGCTGGCTCCTGTACTTGCAGGTTTCCTTTTCTCTTTATGGAGATATATATTTTCTCTATCTAAATCTCCTTTTATCACGACGGGACTCTTCATCTGAAGACATTCTACAATAAAATTTCTCTTGTTTTTGGGAGCAGTTGCGGTAAGAGCGAGAATGGGTGCATGTGGAAAAAGCGATGCTAGTCGAGAAAGCTTACCATAATCAGGTCTGAAATCGCTCCCCCCATTCTTCTATTAAGTGGGCTTCGTCAATTACACACGCTGTAATCCGATCTTGGTACATTTTACTCAATAGCATGTTTATGTATTTATTCCTGGAAAGAATAGCTTCAGGATGACAAAACAAAATTCTGACATCGTATGGTTCATGCAATAGATTCAGTTCTTGTTTTTCTATCAGTTCTTCGCAATCTGAATTCGACTCTGAATCAGAGGACTGTTCAGAGCTAGTTGGTTCGCTAAAGTTCAAAGTCGCAGCTTTAATTCCTTTATTTTTCAGATGGTTAATTTGGTCATCCATCAGTGAGTTTAAAGGTACAACCACGAGTACAATGTTTTTGCCATACTCTTCCGTTCGATAATCAAGCAAAAACGGCAGTATGTGAAATACTACCGACTTTCCGTAACCAGTTGGAAGAATCGCAACAGCATCTCTTTTAAGAAATAAAGCCTCTAGAATTAATATTTGTTTTACTTTCAGATAAATACTCGAATAACCTGAAGAATCTAACGCATGACGGAGAGCATTGAGAAAAATAATGAATGACATTTAAAATTGCAACTTTGTGTAATAAACACGCAAAAACATCTCCTAGTACTGAGTCTCAAGATTATACCGTGGCCAAAACGAGCGGGAAAATTTTCCACATATAGTGGAATATTTTGTCACGTGGTTCAGCCTTTGCCAGGGCCTTCGCTCGCCTCGCCCGCCATCTTGCCTCGCACCGCGAAGGCCCTGGGGACGAGGTTGATGATAACGTTATTTATTAACAAGATACGTAGCCGGCGCAAAGGGGCTGGGGGGTTGGGACGGGCTGCGGATCAAACCCCCAGCCCCTTTGCACCGTTACGTCATCATCGGTTCTACGAGGGTATATAAATAGGGATCCTAAGTCCTAATTTTACAACGATCACCCGTGATGAAGACACTAGATTGGAACGTTCAAAAAACTTTATAAAGCCAGAGTAGCGTCAAACTATGTCTGATCTCCTGTGTTCCTGTTTTGTTCACGTACACTTTGTTCAGCTCAGGCAGATTATAAAGAAGCTTCTCTGGAATGACATTTATTTGATTGTGAGCAAAATTTCTACAAAAATAGACGGGATAATATTTTAATTGCTGCTTTTAAATATTTTTAAAATAACCTTATAGTGAGAGTGGCCAGTGGCAGTGATAATATGTTACAATGACGACAATGACTTTAATATTGCATTTTTCAACTGCTTTAATTCTATACATTGTGCAATGTTCCAGCTAAAGTATTTCAAAATATTACCAAGGATTTCTATAGGCTGACGTTTCATATAAGTATCCCGAATTTAAAACAGTCCCCAAACCTAACCTTAATCCTAACCCTTACCCTGAACCTAATTTAATAATATGACGACAATGACTTTAATATATATAGTACTAACATGTCCATCAGTGCTGTTGAATTTGAAAGAAGATTTTCAGGTATTTCACCAATAGAATTGGATGAAAAATCTCTGCAAAGGAAATTTGTTGAAATGAATTTGCTTTATTCATTTAAAGGACATTGGCAACAAAAATTAAGTTTGTCTAATATGAAAGAACTCGTAAAATGATAGAGTAACACCATTTACAACTTTCCCGTATTTTACTTCGTTTTTGAAATATTTCATTTTGTTTGATATGTAAATGAATGGTCTCTGACGTCAGCTGGTGCTGAGTAGAGAATTTTCACTCATTAAAAAAGTCTTATATCTCAGTGATTGCTAAGTTTACAACGTTCATTATCATGAGGAGTTATTGTACGCATATTTTCAAGTAAATTTGTGGAACAAACTTGAAGATGTGTGAAAATTCTCTATAGCACCTGACGTCAGAGACCATTTCATTTACATATCAAACTAGCTGAAATATTTCAAAAACGAAGTAAAATACGGAAAAGTTATAAAAGGCGTTACTCTATCATTTTACGAGTTCTTTCATATTAGACAAACTTAATTTTTGTTGCCAATGTATTTTAAAATAATTATTGCATTTATAAAAAATGGTATAATTACAATCATTAGTATAATTGCATCATTTTCGGAAATGTAGTATATTGTCAAAACTCAACATTTTACGTACAAGAATTTCAGCTCGGAGAACGTTCTAAAAATGTCAACAAAAATCCATTCTATTTTGTTTCGTGACAGATCAAACCTGTTGAAAATGCAAAATAGATGATGAGTGCCAGAAAACATCTTTCGATTTTTCTGAAAATAATCTAAAAACATTTGTTATGTAAGCACAATATATAGTTTAAAAACTCACTTCGTAATATTTGCACCGTAACCCTTTTCCATCCATGGTATATGTTTAAGGTATCTTCCAGAACAATGAGCGGGGGCCGGCTAACCCGGCTTTGCACAACTGTTCCCCTGAATAAAGATTAAAATTGTTTTCAACTCAGAAAACATGCTGGATATAAATAAAAATAGGATCTCGCTACGTAGGTAGAACAACTCAGATATTAAGTTATAGGATTAAACAATATAGTTATTATTATTATTGTTATTATTCAATTAGTTTCCATATATGTTCTAACAAGCACTTAGAATATGATCATACCCACTCAGCGCTCAGTATTTTGATGCTCTATATTCCATAAACAGTCTGGAATTACGTCAAGTGGCGGGGGCTTTGAAGCACAGGGAAATTGAGGGGTAAAATAGTATTCACTAGTAAGTTTATGCAACTAATTAGTATGCTTTATATACTCATTAGTATTTGACTGTTACTCATGAGTATTTGACTGAGTTTCAATTTGACTATTCTGGTGTTCAGCCCAGGCTCGGTAAACGTTGACTGACCAGGTCACTGCAGGATGTACTTTGTCGAGTTTTCAGTGGAATTCTCTCTCTTTCTCTTTGCTCGATTTCGTTCACTGTGGTTGGCTTTTCGAACCTATAGTCCGTTGGCACCTAAATACTCGGAAATGAAATCCTTCCTAATATTTTCACTTTCAAAGGCAAATAAATCTTGCGTGGTAACACGGCGAGCGGAGATGAGACCCTGGATACGAGGTTGGGCCTCAAGCTCTTCGAGCTCGCTAAACTGGCACATGGCTTCGCTGCATTACAGAATTCTTCGTGGGTATGATCATATTCTAAGTCGGTTAGATAATAAACGCTCGTGTCCTGTGGGATATAGTGTCCCTCGCATAGATAGAAGGCCTCGCATAGATCTATATGCTCGGGACACTATATTCCATAAAACTGTTCTATGGGATATAGTGTCCCGAGCATATTAATACACTCGCGTTCATTATCTAACCTATACTAAAGTAATAATAAACTTCAAATATACGAAAAACTTTTTATTGTACTGTAGACATGTCTACAATAAAAAAGTTTGATGTATATTTGAAGTTTATGTGGCCTTCTACAGGGTGTATCAAAAAAAGCGCAACCTCGGAATTTCCCAAGAAATCCACTTTGTTTTTATTAGCACAAGAGATTTTAGGCCTCTGAATTTAACTGTTGTTGATACTTGTAAACTAAACAACTTTAACAACTTTTTAAATAAATGCATAAATTTCGATTCAATTCTGCTTTACGTGCTCGAGTTTGTAGTAATTAGACAGTTATGCCCCTGGAATACGATTACAAGCTATTTTAAATTCCCAGGGGCGAAAATCTTTTGTGTTTAAGAACACAGTGGATTTCTTGGGAAATTCCGAGGTTGCGCTTTTTTTTATACACCCTGTATATCTAATTCGAGGGACTCTATATCCCATATGGCACGAGTGACCTGCATTGTCTAACCGACTTAGAATATGGTCACAACCACGAATAATTTCTTTTGTTTGTGTGCTCGATATCCTCATTAGAACATGGTCACCCCCACTCAGCCAATCACCGCCCAGTATTCCAATGCTCTATATTCCATCAACTGTCTGAATTGCTGTAAGATATACTCATTAGTATGCTCTACAGAGTGTCCCAAAAAAAGGCTACCTTTTCAAATTCAAATGAGCGTGTTAATTCAAACAACCTATTGTGTTTAATATCCCATGTGTATAAAACTGTGTGTTTTTACGCATTCGTAGTTCAAAAGCGATAATGAATTTCAAAGAACTACAATAGGTTGCTCGAATTAACATGTTAATTTGAATTTGAAAAGGTAGCCTTTTTTTTGGGACACCCTATATACAGGGTGTATAAAAAACAACGAGACCTTTAGAAATTAACCTATTGTTGTTAAGCACGAGATTTTATGCTCCTGGGAATTTAAAATAGCTTCTAATGGTATGAAGGAGCATAACTGCATAACAAATTGTCAAAGTACTAATTGGTCATATCATCAGTTCGAATAAAAATGGTTCAACTGACCACAGAGCAACGAGTTTTTACTGTTTTACATTATACCGAAACTCAATGTACTTACTCAATGTAAAAACTCGGCGTTGCTCTGTGGTCAGTTGAACCATTTTTATTCGAACTGATGATATATGACTAATTAGTACTTTGACAATTTGTTATGCAGTTATGCTCCTTCATACGATTAGAAGCTATTTTAAATTCCCAGGAGCATAAATCTTGTGCTTAACAACAACAGGTTAATTTCTAAAGGTCGCGTGTTTTTTTTATACACCCTGTATAGAGCATACTAATCAGGCTTTTGAAACAAAGGAAAAATTAGTCATTAGTATTCGCTATACAGTGTGTATAAAAAAAACGCTACCCTTAGAAAATGAATTAGCATTCTTAAAGAGACCTATTGTAATTAAAAAAAAATTATACACCTGGGAAATTAAGATGGTCCTTGCGCTGCGTTAATCAAGAAGAGAGAAAGAAGTTTTCAATACGAATGCAATCCAAGTTATTTTTTTCGCATTCGTTGCTCAGAGGTGTCCAAGCCTTCAAACTATTACAATGGGTTCTTTGAAAAAAATGCTAATTCACAGTTGCTTCCGGTAGCGGTTTTTTTGATACACACTGTATAGAGCATACTAATGAGGATATGGAGACACGAACAAAGAAATTCTTCGTGGGTGTGACCATATTCTAAATCATATAGAGTCCCTCGAATTAGATAGAAGACCACTCGGGCCTTCGGCCCTCGTGGCCTTCTATCTAATTCTCGGGACTATATCCCATAGAGCACTCGTGACCATTGTCTAACTTATACTTAGTATATGCAGAGAATACTAATGACGCTTTGTTTTCCTTTGTTTCAAAAGCCTTATTAGTTATCTTACATCAATTCTGACAGTTTATGGAATACAGAGCATTGAAGTACTGTGCGGTGATTGGCTGATTGGGGTGACCATGTTCTAATTAAGAGTTAAAACATTTAGGTCACACACACTCAGCCAATCAGTTCAGTGGTCTATATTCCATAAATGGTCTGGATTGCTGTAAGATATACTTATTAGTATGCTCTACAGTGTGTATAAAAAAAAACTGAACCCTTAGAAAACGGTCTTATACTCCTGGGAAATTAAAAACACGGTCTTAATATACCTGGGAAATTAAGGCTGCGTTTACACTAGAGCAAAAGTAATCGGATTCGTATTGTTTTATATTCCCATGAGGATGCAAAACAATATGAATCCGGATACTTTTGCTCTAGTGTAAACGCAGCCTAAGATAACTTGTAAACATATGAAGGAGCATAACTGCAAAGAAACGTTAATATATTTAACATGTTTCTTTGCAGTTTGTGTGAAGTGTTTTTAATTTCCCAAGAGTATAAGACCGTTTTCTAAGGGTTCAGTTTTTTTTGATACACACTGTATATAGAGCATACTAACAAAGAAAAACAAAGCCTCGTTTGTATTCTTTATACAGAGCATACTAATGAAGAAATGGAGCAAACGAACAAAGAAATTCTTCGTGGGTGTGACCATTTTCTAAGACGGATAAACAATGATCACTTTAATTGTGTTCAGTGGGATACAGAATCCATCAAATTAGTTAGACGGCCACTCGGGCCTACGGCCCTCGTGACCTTCTAACTAATTCTCGGGAGTCTATATCCCACTGAACACCCGTGATCATTGTCTATCCTATACTTCTCAAACTCATTAATAATTCATGAATTATCATAGCCATTCCATGAACGTATATCACATGCATGAGTTTTGATACCCAATGAAAACCTTAAGGAAACTTCCTAGTGAACTGGATCACATTTCTTAATCTACATATTAAAATAAAATCGCTATGGGAGCAAATCGCTAAAGGAATACTCGTTTGAGAAGCTAGATCAAACACTCGTTTGTCGTGTTTCATCAGGGGACTCCAAACACTCGAAAACAATAAAAACCTCGGGCTACGCCCTCGGTTTTCATTTGTTTTCTCGTGTTTGGAACCCCTGATGAAACACTCAAATTCGTGTTTGATCTATTACTTCAAACACTCATTAATAATTCATGAGGAAAAGACAAAAGAAAATCACGACCGTATCGCATGTCTTTAAATGTGATAAAGATTCTTCCTGATTTACATAAACTTTATCTTTGATTTTCTCGGCTTAGACAACATCGATTTTCAAAATTACTACGCCAATGAACTTATCAAATGGGTCGTGTTTGAAGCCGTTTAATAAACTCGCAGCACGTGTTTTATCAGATCTAAAACACTCGGGCTACGCCCTCGTGTTTTAAATCTGATAAAACACTGCTGCTCGTTTATTAAACAATACTTAAAAAACTCATTAATAATTCATGAGGAAAACACAAAGGAAAATCACCACCGTGTCGTATCTTTATATGTGATAAAGATTCGTCCTGATTTACATAAACTTTAGCTTTGATTTTCTCGGCTTAGACAACGTTATTTTTCAAAATTACTACGCCAACGAACTTACCAAATGCTGGTCGTTTTTTAAGCCGTTTAAAACACTCGCACACGTGTTTTATCAAATATAAAACACTCGGCTGCGCTTCGTGTTATATATCTGATAAAACACTGCTGCTCGTGTTTTAAGCAGTACATAATCTGATCCTGCACGGGTAATAACAAATCAGAGGGCTTGTTGTGTACATATAGTTATTAATTTTATAAACTGTATTACCTAGTGCAGTGTGGGTGGATGAATGATTTACTATACCTTCTATTTGACATCTTACACCGACGTCTTGAGCGTGAGAACATTGTTTTAATTTATTGGGATATTGATCACACTGCACGGTCGAGTATTCACTGCCCTTACACTCCAATTTATTTGACCATATAGCTGGCGTATTACCATCCACAACATACTGTGGTAATAATGGTTCAGCTGCCCCGCTTTTGCCAAGCTCTCTACACACAGTATCTGCGTCTTCTATTGTCCACTGTCTATCACATATGCTTTTCCATTCTCCGTTGTCATTAAACTCCACTCTTCCAAGATATTTTTCTCTTTCATTCGAAGGTACTATTCGTATACCTTAAAAATTAATAAATGTACAACATTTATTTCATTGTGTAATACACTGATGTAGTGAAGGTGAGGGCTTGGTGCAGACAGATGATACATCAGTAATATTGACATCATTACAAGCATTGGGGGAAAATTTTAATTTATCAGGCACTACAAAGCAACATTAAAAGCGGTGCAACGATGTTTTACTTATTAACATCAGGAACAAACTAACCTAATTTCTTAGTTACAATGGACCTTTAACCCTATGGCAAAAGCCGCATTGCATTGTGGTGGTGTAGTATCACCTCACTTCGAAGTGAGGTGATACTACACTACCACAATGCAATGCGGTTTTTGCCATAGGGTTAAAGGTCCATTAGTATTATACTGTTATGCAAAATCCTTTTTCTGCCTTTTGACCAATTTACTAATTATTTTCAATATTTTGTAATTACTAAGTATGTATATCAGTATAAAATACTAAGGGGACCTCGTGACAGATATAAAACTGGCCTTATAAAAAGATGAAGTGAAACAAAATGGGGAATGAGAAACAACATATCATGAGGCGATCTAGGAGCCTTGCTAGCTCGTTTTATTTGAAAAACTACTGCAGTGTGGTAGCATTCCTTTCGTAACTGTTTTGAACGTTTTACAAGAATGGTCTATTAGACCATTGGGGCGAGCCTTCTCCATCCCCCCGGTTACAGTACTGTTCCTCCTACATTCGTGCTCTGTAGAATCAAAAGTCCATTTTGGCTGGTTGCCCTCATTACATATGCTGAACCAGAATACTGTTCGAAGTTGCATTTGTGACGTTAATCTAAAGACTTGTTAATACGCACTATGATTAGTCGGGTGGATGCCATGCGAATACATGCCGTAAAAAATGTGGCTAGCCACTGATCTATAAGAAAGTTAATAGAACAGGGATTTGCTATAACCCGGGCGATGATCGAGGATGAGCATGAAATCTTGTTGGTCAGCAGTCACATTGACTGGATAACAGGATAACATTTCATGTTACTCCATCACCAATATAAACATCACTGGATAACATCAAGGGAATCGAGGTGGGGGGGGGGGGTTAGGAAGACACTTAAGGCGGGGGGTTAGCGTTAGAAAACTCATTAGGTGTGGGGTTAGGGTTAAGATCTAAGTTGGTTTGGGGTTAGCGGTTATTTTATGCTTAAGTGACAAAATTCTGACGATTATATACCTCGATTCCCTTGATGTTATCCAGTCAATGTGACTGCTGACCAACAAGATTTCATGCTCATCCTCGATCATCGCCTGGGTTATACTACCCTTAGCTCATAATGATTGTTTTCTTGTTTATTCAGTTGATCATAAGTTATTAAAGGGACACTCCGGCCCAAATACAAATGCAGTTCATATGAAAGATCTTACTGACTTTAGTTTATTTCCAAAGTTTCAGCATTTCTATCAATTTAGTTGAGAAGATATTGCTAGTTGAATTAGTTGAAAATTTGTGGATTTTGACGCCATATTGGTTTTGAAAATATGACGTCATTGAGTGATTCTTTATCGTCAGTGGAGTTGTTTTGATGGCGATCACATAGATGTGATAGTTATTGTGAATGGTCTTTGGACGAAAATTAGTCGAAATAAACTATTTAGTTCATCATACAGGAAAGTAGAGGAGCTTCTTAGGCATAATACGAGTCACGTCACTCAGTGACGTCATATTTGAGAAACAAAATGGCGTCGAAATTGGACAAACTCTCCAACTTCAACTAGCCACATCTTCTTAACTAAATTGATAGGAATGCTGAAACTTTGGAAATAATCTAAAGTCAGTAAGATCTTTCATATGAACTACATTTGTATTTGGGCCGGAGTGTCCCTTTAAGAAAGTGGGCCCTCGTACCCCCTCGCCACTGGGCGCATTGCCTTGTTACATTACTGCTTACCACATGCTTCTTGACGATATGTTTCCGGTATCCCTTAAAAAGAATAAAAAGCATGTGTAAGCATACACAAGTATAAAAGAAAAAGCATAACTGGAATAAAAGAAAACATCCGAAAATAATGACAAAATAAAAAACTAGGATCTGAGTCAAATTGTTTAAAACTTATAAGAATGAATAAGAAAAAGTTCTCAAATTATCTGGATATAATATAAAAAAGAGAAATAAGAGAGCTTAAAAGTGAAATAAAAAAACGAAACTATTATTCAACTTTCACATCATTATCGTAATCTTAGCATGTCAAACAGTTTTACTGTTTTTTTATTAAGGTGGCTCAAAACAGTTTATTACATTTTGGTGTATGGCAAGCTTCATTCGGCATCCGTTAGGGACTGGTCATTATTTCTGGTCGGAGTGGGGGCCGAAGAGAAATATATTTGGTGCTGGAAAATATTTTACCCAACCAAATTAAGATCAGAAATTTAACCGTCCCTATACCATTTATGGGCAAATAAATCTTTTACCCAAGTGCCCAACCCAAGAAGAAAAAAGTTAGATAAAGTCCAAATCCGGGCATATCGTTGATATACAGGTTTTAGATCATATCGGACGGGACTGGGAAGAGCACATACATTGCCCTCGTACCAGCCTCCAAGTTAATTGGATTGTAACCGACCCCAAAACAACAAAGGTCCTAACCCTCCCACAAAGCTATAGCATATAATCTTTTAAAGATAAATGATCTATTTGCAACATGCATACAGCTTATCCTGGTAGCTAACTTAGTTCTCTTTGAAAGCGGATAATCGAACATGCCCAAAAATATAATTTTCGTATTACGGATACCATATTGTAAACGAACTTTCGGCTGTCTTCGACGAACGTTTTCTTGAGAAATAATCAGCTCCCAAAGCTACAATATATATTAAAACAATGGTAAATTATCTGTTTACAATATCGTACAGCTTATCCGGCTAGCGAACGTAGTTTAAGAAAACTAGCGGATAATCGAACATATCGTAACGTGTTAACTATCCGCATCCAGTGGGCTGGTACGAGGGCAATGTATTTGCTCGTCAGGACAACGTATATGCTCGTTAGGGCAACGTATTTGCTCTTCCCAGTCCCGTCCGATATGACCTTATATGGAATACGTACTATAATAACATAGTCACCTCGGTTTCTTTTGTTTTAACAGGGACGTTTACTGTCGTATTTCCCTCATCAATACTGGATGAGGGACATTTAGAGTAAACATCCCTCATTACTATTTATTAATAATATGTTTCAAAGAACAAATTCATTTACACACAAATTTTCAAGTGTTTATTGTTTCACTTATTAATATTAATATTGATCCTGACATTTTGGAGACTAGCTCCCTGAAATATTCCACCTAAATGAATATTCGAAACACTCTTTTCATAATCTTCACACGCTTTCATTAACAACAAATCATCACTATCCTGATCCTTATTTAGTTGAACGCTGTTACTACAACTCGACGATCAACTAACAACTACATTTTTCTCAACATAACCAGCTACTACACTCCATGAACTCGATAAAACATTCGATACGGCAATCTTGTCATTTGGGTGTTCTCTTTGATATGCTCTCACCCCCTCAATGGATCGATGGCCACTTGCCTCGTACATTCGAGTTACTGCTGTCGCACGACCGGAATGATTCGTGAAGTTTCCAACTAAGCCAGCCTGTCCACACATTTTTGTTAAAGCGAGTATTCGACATGTTATGGCCAATTGCAGTCTTCTCAAACCAAATGTCATCGCCATAAATCCACTTTCTCTTTGGTTTGAGATAAAACGCCGCGACAAGAATGTTATCAGCGCTATAAAATAGAACATTGAAATTTTAAATTTGATGTAATAATAAACACAGATCGACTCACCGCTTGTATTCATAATTTACTAACCATTTGCTTACGTAGAACGAGTAGATTAAAGTAAACGACCTCTCATCTAACGGATCTTCGATGTGTTTCACCACCTTTGCCTCCATTCTTCTTCTCTTTAAACCTCCCTGGTTAGTCTTTGACACTTTCTCCTTAAATGTCACTTTCATCGAACCATCATCCTGTCGTTCAAACTCAAATTGGTCGTGCGACAAATTTCTTTGCTCTTTCCCTCCTCTTAGAACAAAAATTTCCCAGTCAGAAACACGAGACTGTTAATAACTGTATCAGGATTATGTGTCCCTAGTATCCCCTGTTTCCACATTTCATTCTCGTCAGTAATAGAAATCGCGTCCGCTTGCTTTTTAAATGGCTGTTGGTTAGACTGTAGCTCTTTCCACAATCGCCCATCCAGCGTTTCCTGAAAACCTTTCAATTCTGGTGAATGGAACAGAGAAAGCGCTGGGTATTTTTCGCTAGTAAGTCGATTGAGTCCACAAAACCAGCTGTACAGAACTTAGTGTCGATAATCTCCGCCATCCCTTTTTCTTACTTCGACTGCAAGTTTACTCAGCCAATAGTTCAGTTCTTTGACAGTCACGTCGTCGATACTTGGTACACGAGTAAATTGTTCATTCTCTTGTCTAAAATCACCGAACTCCTTATTCCTTGCATCTGCCCATTGTTCGTATACGTTGCTACTCCAACTTGTATGTTGTTTTGTGGCTAAAGGCAGTCGATCTTCTCTTACTTTCGAAACTTCCTTGTCGCTCACAAAGGAAAAGCGAAGAGCCATCATTCAGTCCGAATAAAAAAATACTGTATTTGCAAACCAAATTTATACCCAGATTCACTGAACCAATTCGATAAAGAGATTTTACAAAACAAAAGCATCCATTGTCTTGTTTATTTCCTCGGTGACAATGTGATTACAAACTAAACACATGGTTTTTTCTTAAGTCTCGGGAGGGTTTTGTGGAAGTCCCCTCGGCTTTCGGGGACATTTAATCACTAATATCCCTCAAAACATTATAATAAGTCCATATGAGGTTTTAATAACAAACCCAAATAGATATACAGTCAGATCCCACTGTAACTTTCAGATTATTATTTCCCTATACAGAGCAGGAATCCAAGGAAAACAAGGAGAAGAATACAATAACAAAAGCTATAAATGTACAATGATGACTAAGGCCCAGGTCAAACGTCGAACATTTCATGAGTCGAACTCAATGCAAATGAACTTAAACAAATGAGTTTCCTAATTTACATTGAGTTCGACTCATGAAAAGTTCGACGTTTGACCGGGCCTAATAAAGGAGAACTTATGACGAGATTGAAATTTTAAAGTGCCTATGCAACGAAATTTCCAAGTTTGAAATAACAACATTGAAGTAATATTTGGTATCGCTTCTTTCGACTGTGAAAGTTTTAGTACGGACAGTAAAATGGAAGTGTGTTTATTTAGCGTTTGAAGACTGTGCTTTCCCCCCTAAAAATTGAGACATCATTAAAATAGTTGGCATTCTTGCACAACTAATGACATCACTCGACCCAGACCCCAAATTTTGATTGCTTTCTAAACTCTTACCGTAATGGCGTGTATATAAAGAGAAATTTTGGGATTTTGTCGTTCATTTTGTGGTTAGAAACTTCGAAGTTCATAAATGAACTATTCACGAATATGTTTTAGTTGTCGAAAATCGACGGTACATTCTTAATTACTCATAAGACGACTAAGTTGGATACGGATTCGACCATGTATATTTTAAAACAAATAACTCGTTATGAATACATTTTACACACCCTTGTGCACACTTTCCCACGAGAGTTTAGTTTTCTAAAGGTGTTTTGAACAGTGCGTTCGATAACAATGAGAATTCATGTAGATCCTAGTGATGTCATAAGTTGTGGAATAAAATATGTCACAACTTTTTGGGCCAAAAGCCAGTTTTTCAAACGCTAAACAAACATACTTTCCTTAATTATTCGCCCTGAAACTTTCACAATCGAAAGCAGTAATCTCAAACTTTACTTTAATGCCATTTTCTCCAACTTGAAAATTTCGTTGCATAGGCACTTTAAATGATAAACTCTTAATTTTTTATGAAAATGTCATAAACATTTTGCTACCCAACCCTTCAGAGAAGTGATTTTTTTTACCGAACCATTTAGGTCTTAGAATTTTCTGTTGGCCATAAATAATGACAGATGTCCTTCAAAATCGCCTATTGCTTCACGTATTTGAAAAATAAGCATGATTATCACCCATTTTTCTCATTTATATTTTCTTTCAAGGATGGATGAACCAATAGGCAGATTATAAAAAAATCTGTAATGCCATTTTTCTCAAAAAATATCGTTTTCAAAAAATCGGGTTATTTTTCCTTCATAAAAATTTGGCATTACAGGTTTGGCATTACATATTTTTTATTTTTGGCGTGGAGGCCGATTTTAGCAATCGAATACATCATGCAAAATGTCAACGCCAAAATGTAGGTCGCCAAAAAAAATACTGAAATATGCCTATTTTCAGTTATTGATAAATATTAGGTTTTGCTGGCGTCAGCAATTCACACGTCTCACGCAGAATGGTCAGTACTAGGCGCAAAAAAGTGGCGGCACTTGGTAACAGGCAAGCTTGGATTCATTTGAACTACGCTCGCTGTAGAATTAGATGAAAAAGTTTGCTCAAATTGCTGCAAATTGTCTTTCCAAGCTTCTAGATTTCAAAATTTTCCGGTGGAGGACCCCCGGACACGCATAAAAATGCAGTCACTGATTACCTGCTTGTCGACTTTAGCCCCCCAACGTTAAGTCCGTTCCTACGCCTCTGTGCGAGTTTATAGATATCTTGCAAGGTGACTCCCACCACGCATGGTTTAATGAAAATGTCTATATCGAGTCACCTTAAACTAATTTAATTAGGTTGGCAAAGAATATGTTGAAATGTACACTAGCAAAGTTGCTAGTTCGATACTAGAAACAAGAAAATATTTACCTGCACACTTTTGAAGAAATGTTTTTTTGTATTTGCACCACCGAATATTTCTTAGACGATTTTCAGCAGCGCAGCAATCTGAGAATCCACTTGTAAAGCTACATAAAAATAAAATAATAGAAATCACGCCACAAAAGCACACTTTATCTCGAATAATCTCTTTAGACGATTCTTTAAAGTGCCTATGTAATGAAAAATTGAAACTATAAAGTCAAACAATTTACAACTTTTTCATAATATATCACTTTTTACCAAAACAATCAGAGCGCGCGATTTAACCGGAAGTAACTTGTGCCATATAATAAACGGCTTTATTCCAGTAAATACGTACCTAAAATGAACAGGTTTTGTGATTGGCTATATGGAACAAAGTGGTTAGGGTTAAGACATTGGTTTCTTTGTGGTTGATTCTATTGTTTTATTGTTTTAATCAACCAATCACAAAACTTGATAGTATAGGTAGGTGGCGACCCTTTATTCAATTATATTAATTTATCATTTCACTATTTTAATTAGCTTTATCGCTGTAACTCAATAGAGAACAAACACAGGCTGAAATATCTACGTCTGCACGTCTTCCAGTTCCAGTGAAATATTTTTAAAATTAAAAATTAATAATGGTCTTTATTTCCAGTCGTGCTTAAATTATGAATAAATACTTTTATACTTCAATTAAAAATAGATTTGCAATTAATCTTTAATTAATCTTTAATTAAAATTATTTTGACACGGTAGCCTATATATAATTAATGACACACAAATATAAGATAAAAAAGCATAAGACTAAATTCATCTTAATTACTCGGGCTACTGTGGTAGCCGAGTCTAGGTTTATCGTCCATTTTTTTCAATGTCCAGACACGTGATCGAGATATTGCATTGCAATTACATCATCCCGATTGGCTTAGGCACTTTGCGAATCTGAGCGTGCTAAATTTACTAATTTTCATGCGATATTTTTGAGATTCGCACAGTGCAGTGCATTTTATCGACTACAGCAATGCTTTACCAAAAGAACGAGAATTTTTCTTTGTTTCGTTTTTATAGCCTAAAAGTAGGTACTCTTGAGAAAGATTCTGGGTTTGGAATTTTGTTAAAATTTCGAGTTTGTTGTCAAAGGGATGTTTTTTGCAAAAGTGTTTGAGAATACTCGCGTGTGTTGAATTAGCTGCTTCCACTTCTAAAGATAATTATTATATAGATGCGAGTGTTTTACATGTAGTACTGGAACATATTTTCACTTAGTCTAAGAGATATCGATGATGTCATTTCGCAAATTGAACTTTTTGTGTTGTTTGTATATATAATGCTGTTTGTGCAACAGAATTGCCAAATAGCCCGAGTCTTAGCTATGTCAACAAAAACCCCAAACTATTAAGATATACTTACAACATTACGAGACTTTTTATCTTGGTAAAAAATTCTGGATTAAATAACTTTAAGCAGTTGTTCTGAACATTTCTGGTATACAAAGATAAAAGAAAGAGTTAAGATACAGATACTTAAAGTGCCTATGCAATGAAACATTCAGTTGTAAAATAACTCTTTTATTTGAAAGAACTCTTGAAACTATAAAGACTAACCATTTGCAACTTTTCCATATCTCACTTCACTCTTGAGATATTAAGATTTGTTTGATATGTAAATGATCATACTATAACATCGCACTGCATAATATTAACTTACTAAAAATGCGCCTTATATGTCTTTGAGATTATGTAATGAAATCACTTGAAATGCAGGTGTATGTGCGTGGATGTATCCAATGACATCAAATATGCAAATCATCAAACGATTCCACGTGATAATGGTAAAGATATGCAGAATTTTTCAATAAGTCATTATGTATTGTGATGTACGTCATAAGTATGATCATTTACATATTAAACAAATCTTAATATCTCAAGAGTGAAGTGAGATATGAAAAAGTTGTAAAAGGTTAGTCTTTATAGTTTCAAGAGTTCTTTCAAACAAAAGAGTTATTTTACAACTGAATTTTGCATTGCATAGGCACTTTAAACTTAATATTATATATATACCAAACGAGGATCATACGAGGATAAAGGATCATAGTAGAACCTGAAGAAGGGGCAGTGCCCCGAAACGTTGTTCATTAAAGATTTTTAAACGTTCCTTTTGAAGAAATATATATATATATATATATATATATATATATATATATATATATATATATATATATATATATATATATATATATATATATATATATATATATATATATATATATATATATATATATGGTACAATATATATATATATATATATATATATATATATATATATATATATATATATATATATATATATATATATATATATATATATATATATATATAGTACAATATATATATATATATATATATATATATATATATATATATATATATATATATATATATATATATATATATATATATATACTGTGCTGACGAGCTCCAAGAGAGCGAAACAGTTGTCCACAGTTGCTGATGATAGCCAGACACTGCAATTGTGTTTTGTCATTTCAGCCAGTAAAAGTGCGTTCTTAACATTCTTGATAGTTTATATATATATCATATATATAGTAAAAATTCAAAGACTCAACAGTTGTGACTAGACATTTTATTACTAGTTAGTTTCGTGCCACACGCAAATGGTAAACTAACTAGTAATAACATATCTAGTCACAACTGTTGAGTCTTTGAATTTTTACTATAATATGCTCTGGATTTCCATTGAGCACCTTCCAACGGTTTTTACTACATCGTCTATAGTATATATATATATATATATATATATATATATAAAAATATATATATATATATATATATATATATATATATATATATATATATATATATATATATATATATATATATATATATATACCAAGACAAATTTTCGGATAGAATGTTGGCTAAGGATAAAAGAGTGCTCAATACTGTAAACAGTAGAGCAGGTATATATAGTAAACTTAAAAACTTTATTGTCGCTACTCGGAGTTTCACGCTTTACACGATCATCAGGCAACTAATTAGATCACGATTCGAATATTCCTTTTATACAGTATGAACGTCGGTAGAGAATGTTGATGACGTGTCCCTTTCTTCTTCCCGCGGTTTTGGCTGTTCGCATAAAATTTATTTTCGTGGCGGCATTTTGACACTATCTCGGCTC
This sequence comes from Chrysogorgia sp. JL179-B06, assembly GCA_035772405.1. Taxonomy (NCBI): domain Eukaryota; kingdom Metazoa; phylum Cnidaria; class Anthozoa; order Scleralcyonacea; family Chrysogorgiidae; genus Chrysogorgia; species Chrysogorgia sp. JL179-B06. The sequence continues at coordinate 4,700,518 of JAYKKM010000391.1, forward strand.
TTTTGTTTAAAATAATTTCTTTGTCGGCCTTTACTAAGTGAAGCTTTTCTTCGAGACAAAGGTAGCATTGTATTGCCCCACTTTGGTATGCTGCAGCATGACCCAATATTGACCAGCACAAATAGAAGTTACGTTCGTTCTTTTTCAGACTCCAGACGTATTTTGAAAGTTCAGTTTCGTTTTCGTATTTATCGTCCCGGAAAGATTTTTGATGATTCCTGTAGCGTTGTTTAAATTCATTTGCGGTCATTCCAATGTATTCTTTAGATTGTGCGTTGTCGGTGGTTGTTATTACGGCTTTATAGATTACGTTCGTTGTTAAACAGTTTCCTGGAAGTGGACATTCGTTTTTGTTCCTATATACAGTTGCAATTAGAACCTCTGGTCGGAATTGGCTGTTTCTTCTGTTTGGAGAGGATGCGCGCGTTGTGCTTTGATATTGCAGATTTCATGTCCGGCATGCAGCTGTAGCTGACCTTTACGGTGTTTCGGTTGAATATTCTGCGCAATTTGCTCGAAACAGGAAACAAATGCTTGTCCAGAAGGTTAAGAAAAGTGCGGCCTACGTTTGTCTTCACGTTTCTACTGAATGGGGGGGTTGAACCAGATTATGTTTCTTTGCCGTTTTCTTTGGTTTGATGATTGCGTTGGATGATCGTTGGCGAGGTATTGGAGGTTTGGTTGGTATTTGCTTCGTTTAAGTGCTTCTTCGTAGATTGGCGCAGCTGACTGAAAAGATGATTGGTCGGAGGAAAGTTGGGAGATTCGCTTGTTGATCATTGATGGAATTTTAGAATGGCTGTGGACATAAAGTGGCTCGTTGTTGGGTTTTCGGTAGGGGTGGAATTTTCCATCGTTCAGGTTGAGGGTGATGTCGAGGAAGTTAGTGGTCTTTTGATTGGTTTGAGCTATAATTTTGAGCCCGATTTCTTCAAATATTTTTGTAAGGTCTTTTCTTGCTCGGTCAGCACGTCTGCCAGTCGCATTCTTTAATAAGGCTAGGCCATCGTCTCTGTACAGTCCTACGTTTTCCCTTCCGAATCTTTTGGTTAGAGAATCCAGAATAAATAGACCAACCAACTCGCAGATCTCTGCCCCGTCGTAGCTCGCCATGGTTACGTCGAACATGGATGCGTTATTACTTTTCACCCAGGCTTTTTCTCCGTTGAATAGCAGGGATTTTCGTACATGCTTAATGATGGATATTTCTTGGTCAGAAATGGTGGTATATTTACTTGCCCAGGAAATCGCTTTTCTTAACAGGTCTTCTGTGATGGACGGATAAAAGTCGACGATGTCGAAAGATAGGAAGGCGTGATCGTTTTTGTTGTTTACATTCTTGAACCATTCGATAACTGCTGAAGAATTCCTCCATTGATTCACGCCGCTGCTGGTTCGGATGGTGGCATTTATTCTGTCTAAGATGACTTTACTAACTTTTCCTAGGTTACTTTTGGCCGGGTTGATTAACCTGCACGTTGGGTGGTTTTCGAAATTTTCTTTGTGATCTTTCAGGGAGATGAAGGCTGGTCGCTTGGCCATAGTTTCGATCCGGTCACCGATTTCAAGTTCGTTCGCTATTACTTTCATTTCCTGGTTGATGTCATCGATCATTTGGTTGTCTGCTAATTTGTAGTTTTTCGTGATGTTCTCTGTCAAAAGTTGATTGTATTTCTCTGGATTCATTTCATAGATGTTTTCTGTTTTGTCGGCAAAAATGAGAAGATTAGGTGATGATGTAATTTTCTTTAGATCGGTTGATAGGGATGCTTGGTATTGGTCGTTCACGTTTCTAAACTTAATGTTTTCAATCATGCGGAGGAGATCTTCTTCGAATTCTCTCATTTCAATGGTCTGTGGAGGGCATTTTCTTGAATTTAAGCCAAATTTGGGGCAGCCGGTTGCGTTGTTGGTTCCGTGGAGGAAGAAGTGGGCTTTCCATCTCATTCTCTTTATCACACTTTCTACTTTTCCAATAAGGCTTCTTCGGTAGGCGTCCTTCGATGGCAAGGCGATGTTTTTCATTGAATAGTTGAATCGGATCTTGTTCATTTTTAAGCAATATCAAGGCCAACTAGAGTGCACAACTGAAGATCAGGTGCGGAATATACCAAGACAAGATTGCTGGTCAATAGTGCTGGTCAATATTGGGTCATGCTGCAGCATACCAAAGTGGGGCAATACAATGCAACCTTTGTCTCGAAGAAAAGCTTCACTTAGTAAAGGCCGACAAAGAAATTATTTTAAACAAAAGAGCCGAGATAGTGTCAAAATGCCGCCACGAAAATAAATTTTATGCGAACAGCCAAAACCGCGGGAAGAAGAAAGGGACACGTCATCAACATTCTCTACCATGACGTTCATACTGTATAAAAGGAATATTCGAATCGTGATCTAATTAGTTGCCTGATGATCGTGTAAAGCGTGAAACTCCGAGTAGCGACAATAAAGTTTTTAAGTTTACTATATACCTGCTCTACTGTTTACAGTATTGAGCACTCTTTTATCCTTAGCCATCCATTAGCATCCTCTATCCGAAAATTTGTCTTGGTATATTCCGCACCTGATCTTCAGTTGTGCACTCTAGTTGGCCTTGATATTGCTTAAAAATGAACAAGATCCGATTCAACTATTCAATGAAAAACATCGCCTTGCCATCGAAGGACGCCTACCGAAGAAGCCTTATTGGAAAAGTAGAAATTAGTGTGATAAAGAGAATGAGATGGAAATTAGCCCACTTCTTCCTCCACGGAACCAACAACGCAACCGGCTGCCCCAAATTTGGCTTAAATTCAAGAAAATGCCCTCCACAGACCATTGAAATGAGAGAATTCGAAGAAGATCTCCTCCGCATGATTGAAAACATTAAGTTTAGAAACGTGAACGACCAATTCCAAGCATCCCTATCAACCGATCTAAAGAAAATTACATCATCACCTAATCTTCTCATTTTTGCCGACAAAACAGAAAACATCTATGAAATGAATCCAGAGAGATACAATCAACTTTTGACAGAGAACATCACGAAAAACTACAAATTAGCAGATAACCAAGTGATCGATGACATCAACCAGGAAATGAAAGTAATAGCGAACGAACTTGAAATCGGTGACCGGATCGAAACTATGGCCAAGCGACCAGCCTTCATCTCCCTGAAAGATCACAAAGAAAATTTCGAAAACCACCCAACGTGCAGGTTAATCAACCCGGCCAAAAGTAACCTAGGAAAAGTTAGTAAAGTCATCTTAGACAGAATAAATGCCACCATCCGAACCAGCAGCGGCGTGAATCAATGGAGGAATTCTTCAGCAGTTATCGAATGGTTCAAGAATGTAAACAACAAAAACGATCACGCCTTCCTATCTTTCGACATCGTCGACTTTTATCCGTCCATCACAGAAGACCTGTTAAGAAAAGCGATTTCCTAGGCAAGTAAATATACCACCATTTCTGACCAAGAAATATCCATCATTAAGCATGTAAGAAAATCCCTACTATTCAACGGAGAAAAAGCCTGGGTGAAAAGTAATAACGCATCCATGTTCGACGTAACCATGGGGAGCTACGACGGGGCAGAGATCTGCGAGTTGGTTGGTCTATTTATTCTGGATTCTCTAACCAAAAGACTCGGAAGGGAAAACATAGGACTGTACAGAGACGATGGCCTAGCCTTATTAAAGAATGCGACTGGCAGACGTGCTGACCGAGCAAGAAAAGACCTTACAAAAATATTTGAAGAAATCGGGCTCAAAATTATAGCTCAAACCAATCAAAAGACCACTAACTTCCTCGACATCACCCTCAACCTGAACGATGGAAAATTCCACCCCTACCGAAAACCCAACAACGAGCCACTTTATGTCCACAGCCATTCTAACCACCCACCAACGATTATAAAGAAAATTCCATCAATGATCAACAAGCGAATCTCCCAACTTTCCTCCGACCAATCATCTTTTCAGTCAGCTGCGCCAATCTACGAAGAAGCACTTAAACGAAGCAAATACCAACCAAACCTCCAATACCTCGCCAACGATCATCCAATGCAATCATCAAACCAAAGAAAACGGCAAAGAAACATAATCTGGTTCAACCCCCCATTCAGTAGAAACGTGAAGACAAACGTAGGCCGCACTTTTCTTAACCTTCTGGACAAGCATTTTCCTGTTTCGAGCAAATTGCGCAGAATATTCAACCGAAACACCGTAAAGGTCAGCTACAGCTGCATGCCGGACATGAAATCTGCAATATCAAAGCACAACGCGCGCATCCTCTCCAAACAGAAGAAACAGCCAATTCCGACCAGAGGTTCTAATTGCAACTGTAGGAACAAAAACGAATGTCCACTTCCAGGAAACTGTTTAACAACGAACGTAATCTATAAAGCCGTAATAACAACCACCGACAACGCACAATCTAAAGAATACATTGGAATGACCGCAAATGAATTTAAACAACGCTCAGGAATCATCAAAAATCTTTCCGGGACGATAAATACGAAAACGAAACTGAACTTTCAAAATACGTCTGGAGCCTGAAAAAGAACGAACGTAACTTCTATTTGTGCTGGTCAATATTGGGTCATGCTGCAGCATACCAAAGTGGGGCAATACAATGCTACCTTTGTCTCGAAGAAAAGCTTCACTTAGTAAAGGCCGACAAAGAAATTATTTTAAACAAAAGAGCCGAGATAGTGTCAAAATGCCGCCACGAAAATAAATTTTATGCGAACAGCCAAAACCGCGGGAAGAAGAAAGGGACACGGCATCAACATTCTCTACCATGACGTTCATACTGTATAAAAGGAATATTCGAATCGTGATCTAATTAGTTGCCTGATGATCGTGTAAAGCGTGAAACTCCGAGTAGCGACAATAAAGTTTTTAAGTTTACTATGTAATGTTTAAAACACGAGCAGGTTTACTATGTAATGTTTAAAACACGATCAAGAACTGATAAAACACGTCTGCGAGTGTTTTAAACGGCTTAAAAAACGACCAGCATTTGGTAAGTTCGTTGGCGTAGTAATTTTGAAAAATAACGTTGTCTAAGCCGAGAAAATAAAAGCTAAAGTTTATGTAAATTAGGATGAATCTTTATCACATATAAAGATACGACACGGTGGTGATTTTGCTTTGTGTTTTCTTCATGCATTATTAATGAGTTTTTTAAATATATATATATATATATATATATATATATATATATATATATATATATATATATATATATATATATATATATATATATATATATATATATATATATATATATATATATATATATATATATTGTATATATAATGTTTTATTTCATTGAGTCACACTTTATTTGTAAACGAAGTATTTCACATATAATTTTCAAATGCATACTTACAATGTTTCGAGATTTGGAATTTGTTGAAAAAATCCAAGAGTAAAAGCCTTTATTTGATTATCGTTGATCATTCTAAGTAAAGCAAATCATTTTTATTAAATTGAATAAACTAATATTGTAGATAAAATAATATACATATAAATTATATATATATATATATATATATATATATATATATATATATATATATATATATATATATATATATATATATATATATATATATATATATATATATATATATATATATATATATTATTTATTAAGTGAAAAAGCTGTCGCTACTCGAGTTTCACGCTTATACGCGATCGTCAGGCAACTGAGTTGCCTGACGATCGCGTATAAGCGTGAAACTCGAGTAGCGACAGCTTTTTCACTTAATAAATATTCGCTCTACCTATAATGGTATTGAGCGCTCTAAAACCTTTTGCCAACTGTGTGACTTTGTTACATATTCTTCTTGGTATATATATATATATATATAATATATATATATATATATATATATATATATATATATATATATATATATATATATATATATAAATTATATGGTTGTAGCTTTAAATATCCTATATACTTACAATGCTCTTAGATTACCATTTTTTTCAAACAGCTTTTCGGAAATATTCTTGATATTATTGTTGTTGAGCCATCTAAATATTGAAAAAATAAAATGTCAATCACATAGAGACTAAGCAGAATCTGAGTCAAGTATATATAGCCAGGGTAATAACTTCTTATTAACCAAGAGCGCGGTGCATTACGGGAACATATCAGACCGAGGTCTTGACAGTACGGATATAGAGGGCGAGGTCCGTACACGAAAGACCGAGGTCTGATAATTTGAAGCGGACGTGCTGTTAGATAAAAAATTCAGTTGTAAAATAGGGAAACGTCAAAACGCTGACCCTAGTTGGACTACTCTCGTGGACCCCGCGGGTCCATGGAATACTCTGTTTTATATAATAAATAAGATCAGTTTAGTTGTGGGTGCCTCTCCTCCGCAGTTTTTCCATATTTTTCGAGCTTTTACGTGAGGAACCGCTGACGAGTCCGAAAAAAACTCACAGCAACCTGTGCGGAGGAGAGAGTGTGGGTGCAGAAACTTGAGTGCAAAGTTGTTTTTTTAAATTTGGACACAGGTATTGACGAATATATTGGGGCGATATATTTAAAAAAAATTAACAAAGTGCCAGCCCATCATCACTTGTATTCCGTATTTCCCATACGGATGGTGAAATTTGTAACCCTTTGCTTTGTAACCCTTTGTAACTCTAATTTTTACGCGTGTAAGCAAAGGGTTACAATTTTCACCATCCGTATGAGAAATACGGAATACAAGTGATGCCTGGTGATGTGTATAGATGTGATGTGAATACAAGTGGGCTGGCACTTTGTTAATTTTTTTAAATATATCGCCCCAATAATTTGTCAACACTTGTGTCCAAATTTAAAAATACAACTTTGCACTCAAGTTTCTGCATCTACACTCTCTCCTCCGCAGAGGTTTCCGTGAGTTTTTTCCGCGGTTCCTCACGTAAGAACTCGAAAAACACGGAAAAACTGCGGAGGAGAGAGGCACCCACAACTAAACTGGTCTTATTTATTATATAAAACAGAGTATTCCATGGACCCGGGTCCATGAGGGTAGTCCATGGACCTAGGGTCAGCATTTTGACATTTCCCCGTGTAAAATAACTCTTTTATTTGAAAGAACTCTTGAAACTATAAAGACTAACCATTTACAACTTTTCTTATCTCACTTCACTCTTGAGATATTAAGATTTGTTTGATATGTAAATTATCATACTTATGACATCACACTGCATAATAACCCTTATTGAAAATGCTTATATATCCTTGAGATTATGTAATGAAATCACTTGAAATACTGGTCCATGTGCGTGGATGTATCCAATGACATCAAATATGCAAATAATCAAACGATTCCATGTGGATTATAATGGTAAAGATATGCAGTAAATTTTTAATAAGTCATTATGCATTGTGATGTCATAAGTATGATCATTTACATATTAAACAAATCTTAATATCTCAAGAGTGAAGTGAGATATGAAAAAGTTGTAAATGGTTAGTCTTTATAGTTTCATTGCATAGGCACTCTTTAAAGAAAAACAATAATGATGTTCCAGCAAATTTTATTGCAGCTCGTCTCGGTATTTTTAAAGGGGTACTCCAGGCAAAATACAAATGTAGTTCATATGCAAGATCTTACTGACTTTAGTTTATTTCCAAAATTTCAGCATTTCTATCAATTTAGTTAAGAAGATATGGCTAGTTGAGGATTTTGACGCCATATTTGTTTCTCAAATATGACCCACTGAGTGATTCTATCTCGTATTATGCCTAAATATAGTTTATTTCAACTAATTTTTGTTCAAAGAGCATTCACAACAGCTATCACTATATGATCGCCATCAAAACAACTCCACTGCCGATAAAGAATTACACAATGACGTAATATTTTCAAAACCAATATGGCGTCAAAATCCTCAAATTTTCAACTTCTTAACTAAATTGATAGGAATGCTGAAACTTTGGGATCTTGGATCTTTCATATGAACTACATTTCTGTTTTGGCTGGAGTATCCCTTTAATGAAGATGCCTAAAGCTCTCTTTTATTTTCATTCAAATCAATTCGAAAATTTCCCGGCCAAAACTTTCCAATCCGGAAAAAAACGTATTGCCCTCGTAGCGTATAGGCTGCTGGGAGACCAATATCTATCGTAGATTACGGAGCTCTCAGTAACCAATCAGCATGCGTTATTTTGCGTACGGACCTGTAAACGAGCTCAGCCATATCTGCTATTTACCGGCCGCTAGGTCCGGACAGAGAAAACGCCGGCCCTAGGCGGCTCCAATTGAAGCCGAAGGCCGAGGGTAAAATTACTGCGTATTTGGTCCGAGGTAGTCCAGTAAATAACATGTTTATTTTTTCGGATCCTAGAAAATTTTGATATGTTTTGATTGCACATAGTTTCTTAGTTTGTTTTGTAATATTGTGTTGCTACTTCGCTCGTCAGTTTCTTTTTCAGACTCTTCTGGATAATAAAATTTACTTTTGCTGTGATAGATCTCATTATTACTATCCATTTTCGTATGTTTTCAAATACTGACAGCCTAACTTAGCAAAAAAATAGTAAAAATTGCGAAAATCTTTTTTGTTTTAAGCGTATCTTTGCAATCCGCGAGCGGACCGGTTGTCTCGCTAGCGCCAATCAGAGCGCGCGATTCAGATGTATACCGGACCTAGAAAAAGAATCATATTTACTACCATGCAAATCATAAGAGCAGATAAATACTTACACGACTTCAAGTTTTTTATTGCTGTTAAATAATGTTAATGGAACATTTTCAATGTTATTGAACTCAAGACTTCTAAATGAAGGACATAAGGCCAAGCATTGGTATTTGAATTATTAATGATAAAAAAATAATGATCGAGGTTTATTTCATCACGAATGTTTAAAACTTATCAATGGTATCGTGAATATTCGAGTATAACTGATAGACATTCACTAGATATGAGTTATTAGCTACAATCTGATTGGTTCTTATTAATATAAGCTATTCACTCGATCAAACTACATGTTGAAAGGATTCATGGTGAAGGAAAATTTCGAGTGTTGGAATACATACATTTTAAGACCAAACCGGGACCAGTATATATATATATATATATATATATATATATATATATATATATATATATATATATATATATATATATATATATATATATATATATATATATATATATATATATATATATATATATATATATATATATATATATATATATATATATATATATATATATATATATATATATATATATATATATATATATATATATATATATATATATATATATATATATGCCCCAACCGGGAATGTTCTGACCGTGTCTCATTAGCTCAAAGGTCAGAGCGCCGAAACGTTGATTCGGAGACCAGGGTTCGATTCCCGGTTGGGGCAGTCACTTTTTCCATATACGTATTTGAATATATTTAAATCCTCTCTCATATTAATTAATATATATATATATATATATATATATATATATATTATATATATAATATATATATATTTAATTGATATATGAGAGGATTTAATATTGTCAATAACATATATGGAAAAAGTGACTGCGCCAACCGGGAATCGAATCAACGTTTCAGCGCTCTGACCTTTGAGCTAATGAGACACGGTCAGAACAGTCAGCGATTTTACCATATACGTATTAAATTCGCCGCTTTCACTTAACACCAACAGGCAGACATCGCATCTAACCATAATGTGGAGAAAGGCCTCTCGAGCGCACTTCCCAAAGTAGCGAAGCGATACACAACTTCTTGTATACAGAGGGCTTTAATAATAATTAATTGATATATGAGAGGATTTAATATTGTCAAATACATACCTTACTTGTATTAAAATTCGCGTCGTACTCATTTTCGCTCAGCTTTAAATTGGCGCGATTTAATTTCGCGCACCTTGTTAAGACTTATTCGCGCAGCTTTAAATTCGCGCAAGTAATTTTCCGTGTTCGTTCTTTTTGGTTTGTTTAATAGATTATTAACAACAAGACGCCCGCTAGGCGTTAACTCGGGCTACTTTAGCCTATGCAGGCTAGGGCAGCTATACTTTAACTCTTTGATATTGAAGACTATGGTGTTACCATAACCAACCTCGTTCCCAGGCTCTTACCTTCGCCCTCCCCCTGGGAACGAGGTTGTGGTGTAACAAGCTAAACAGACATTTTGAACCAGAAACATATTTATAATGTTAGTGCATTTATAATTTGAGCATGCTCACCTCATTTAGGGACCAGTCATTATTTATGTATATACTAGGTTGGGTCCTCATTTCTACAAACTATGAAATTTTTTTGTTCATCAAGTGTAACACACAATAACAAAGTGTTTGTGTTTTTAGTGAGACAGAAACAACAAAACCATAAATTTTCTTCTTGCAGTATTTCTGTTCATGTGTGAAACAGCATTTTAAAAGTTCTGAGACGAGACTCTCACAGGGTGGAAATGCACCAGCCGGTGCCATGCAACTTTCAAAACAACATGCATTTCCATATTTCATCGGATCAACCAGCTATTAAATTCACCAATTATGCTTGTTTGGACAGGCTTCGAAAATTTTATTCCCTGATAGAGCGGGTCAAGAAAATATTTGAATTAATATAGCTCTCTCTGCAACCCAGTAAACCCTATAAATAATTACCATGGTCCCTAATTAGTATTGGATAATTGACAAATTACTGTGATGACATGGTTACCGAGAAAACTCAGATAGATACCGGGCCAGCTTGCTTGCATAATATAGTCAAGGACAAAAATCACTTTGAAAGGACGTGTGTACAATTCTGTATCTGCATCTGGCTGTGCAGACCAACTAACATGCAGTTGGCAAACAACAACAATTTGTGTGGGGTGACGACAATGAAAATACATAGCTGCACAAGATGTCACTGGAAAACCAGCGAATAATAACAAACACTACATCGATTGGAGTTGATCTGGATTGGATTTGGTCTGGGTGTCAGATACGAGAGGTTCATTTATAATATCTGCATCTGCATTCATATATAATTATGAACAATCGATACATAGCTATAGGTCAACACAACCTCGTACCCATGTTTTTCACACACTGAGCGTGTGAAAAGCCTGGGTACAGGCCATATCTCGACCAAAATAATAACAAAAAAAGACAGCAGAAGCTAGACTCGGCTACCCGAGTAATTAACGCATTTATAATGAGTATTTTTATCAACAAATACTTCAATATTTGTCAAAACTTAATAAAAAAGTGATTAGGTGGCCTCAAAAAATGGCTTCAAAATTATGTAATGTAAGCAAAATTCATGATAACAATGAAGCGTGAGTTCAAAATACCAACAAGAACTAAAAAATTTATTGTATGGTTCTCATTTGCCTAATACAATAACAATAACAATAATCTTTATTAGCATTCCCATATATTATAGGTTCATAAATGGTATTGCCTAACATTATACTTTATAAGTCAAACAAAATTTTAGCTAGAGTTCAAATGGATCCTCTTGTCGTTGTGGCTCCTCCAATGCGGCGCTCACACCTGATTGTTGCCAACCTTTGACGACAATGTCCTTGTTCGATTGCATGTAGTCATAGAACTGCACCACCCATTTTGCGTGAAGTGGTTTGAGCACGCTAATTCTCAAATCAACAGACACTTTATCAGGTTGGATACCTTTCTCCATTTGGGCTTGGACTTGCTCTGAGTACCATGTTTGCGCCTGGTTTCGAAGGAAAGCTTTGCAAGAGCGATTGACCGTTTAATCTAAGGGCTGCAGGTATGATGTCATATTATTGGCCGTTATTGTCGGAAATGATCTTCTTTACGGCATCCGTCGAATGTGCTTTAAAAACATCCGCGACCAAAACCCATTGTTTTGTTGCGCGAAAACCACGCTGTTCTCTAATTTGCTTAACATAGGGGATAAGAATACGATTGACCAATTCAATTGCTTTCGTTTCGTTTGACCAATGATTTTCCGTGTGGGTAACGTGGAATTATTTTGGAAACTTGAATTTATGGTAACACCGGTCTGTTTTCCCCTGGTAGATTAGTTGAATGGGCAGAAACTTTCCCGACGCGGTGACTGAGAATGTCCCAGTAATTTGGCGATAATCGGCGCCATCACTGATCGGCACAAACTTCTCGTTAGTTTTGTCCATTGTATACTTGCTGATGATGATGAGATCGTCGGGGACGTCATATAAGCACTAACCACTTCCTTAATAGAACGACGAAATGTGAAGCGAATTTCTTTCAAGAAGCCAGGTGCTGCGGGTTGTTTTGCAGTTGTTGCTCTACGTTTACTGAAACCCAATCTTCTGAAAAGTGACTGGCACCATGTATAGTGGAATTCCAGGATTCCTCCGTTTTCTTTTAACAAAGACCGATCATTACATCACAACACAACCGGCCGCTCCTTTTGATCATAGCGATAACTTTCTCATCGATGTTCTCGGGTAACAAAGTTTTTGCTCCACGATGCTTCCTTGGCAATTGGTCGAGTTCAGTGCGCTCTTTTCGTTCCTTATTATAAGATTTGACAAGTCCACGAACAGTAGACTCTGGTACAGAATACTTTCTTGCCGCCGGTCTTATTCCATGCGCAATTCCCCATTTTTCAATTTCTGATCGTTGAAAAGCATCATATGCTCTTTTTCTTTGGTTCTGGAGCGTCAAGAAATAATTGCTGTTTTACTGCATTTTCTTCGGCAGCATTTAGTTCGCTGCCAGACGACGCAACGGAAATATCGTCTTGGGAAACCTTTTTGAAATATTTTAACAGAGCCATGTGCGTTGATTTCCCGCACAAGCTATTTTTCTGTTCGCAATACCGGAAGTAAAATCAGTCAGTAAAATAATAATAGAACATCATATGTAACACCTAAAGCAAACGCGACTGCTCATTGACTATTGTGTTGGAGAAATGGAGGGCATTTGCGTCGTGTGCAATGATTTGACAAAATCCACATGTCTAAAATGCAAATAATTTGTTTGTAACCGAGGAATCAAGTGTTCAATCCCTGCATCTGAAGACTATCCTGGATGGAAAAGTGGTTCGAGTGTTGCTTTATGTGAAGCGTGCGACGAGAAAGAAAAGTATGCATCGGATTGCTTACTTCAAGAAACCCACGATTCAGAAACCGACGACTCTGATTCAGTGAAACTGAGCCCCGAGGGGTGACATCGTTTTCCCTGGCTTGCGCATCACGAGGTTTTCATGAATACAGAAAAATCTGGACTCCACGGATCAACCAGCAGTTAACAGTAAAGCCAGAATCAGGAAACCTATTCGATCCATATGCTATTGGAGGCAAGATTGAACCATTATCACTGGTTGGACATTTGCCTCGAGAGATTTCCCGATTTTGCAAGTTCTTTTTTGAATATGGGGGCAATATAGAAGCAACTGTGTGTGACATTAAATTTCGTCGATCTCCGTTACCACAAGGAGGCTTGGAGATTCCCATTACCCTAACAGTCATGCAAAACAATGCAAGTTTGAGGATCTACAGCAAAATGCAGGCATTCGTGACGGAATACTACGTGTTGTCCAGGATGAAGATGAAGACATTTTTGATTTTTAATGTTACCAGGACAACTATCAAATGTGTATATGCGTTAATAAATCAACTGATTTGCATTACTAACAATGAGTGTCTCATATTACACCACAAAGCTTTTCGCGCGGATTATATTTCGCGCAGTACTAAAATTTGCGCACCCAGCGCTGCGCGAATTCTAGTACTGCGCGAATATTAATATAAATAAGGTTTCTGGAAAAAGTGACTGCCCCAACCGGGAATCGAACCCTGGTCTCCGAATCAACGTTTCGGCACTCTGACCTTTGAGCTAATGACACACGGTCAGAACAGTCAGTGATTTTACCATATACATATTAAATTCGCCGCTTTCACTTAACACCAACAGGCAAACATTTTCCATATATGTATGTGACAATATATATATATATATATATATATATATATATATATATATATATATATATATATATAATATATATATATATATATATATATATATATGCAACGCCCGCTACCCTTGTGGTAGCTTGAGCACTCTGGCCTATACCGCTTCACGCTTTGTGGATGTGCGCATGACAGCTGCTTGTCCCACAAGCGGTTGTCACCGGCAATCGCTTGGGTATAATTAGTTTTCATGCCCATGTCTAGATTGTACCAAGCTACACTGATGAGCTGTGGAACAGCGAAACACGTGTCTGTAGATTGTACTATTACGCTGCTTCACTTCGGTGTTGTTGAGCACTCTGTGAAGTTGGCGCTACCCTTGCGGTAGTTTGAGCACTCTGGCCCTATACCGCTTCACGCTTTCTGGATGTGCGCATGACAGCTGTTTGTCCCACAAGCGGTTGTCACCGGCACTCGCTTGGGTATAATTAGTTCCCATGCCCATGTCTTGCTACACTGATGTGCTGTGGAACAGCGAAACACGTGTCTGTAGATTGTACTATTACGCTCCTCCACTTCGGTGTTGTTGAGCACTCTGTGAAGTTGGTGTAGGTGTCCTTTAGCGATAATGCAACGCCCGCTACCCTTGTGGTAGTTTGAGCACTCTGGCCCTATACCCCTTCACGCTTTCTGGATGTGCGCATGACAGCTGTTTGTCCCACAAGCGGTTGTCACCGGCAATCGCTTGGGTATAATTAGTTCTCATGCCCATGTCTAGATTGTACCAAGCTACACTGATGAGCTGTGGAACAGCGAAACACGTGTCTGTAGATTGTACTATTACGCTCCTTCACTTCGGTGTTGTTGAGCACTCTGTGAAGTTGGTATAGGTGTCCTTTAGCGATAATGCAACGCCCGCTACCCTTGTGGTAGTTTGAGCACTTTGGCCCTATACCGCTTCACGCTTTCTGGATGTGCGCATGACAGCTGTTTGTCCCACAAGCGGTTGTCACCGGCAATCGCTTGGGTATAATTAGTTATCATGCCCATGTCTAGATTGTACCAAGCTACACTGATTGTACTATATATATATATATATATATATATATATATATATATATATATATATATATATATATATATATATATATATATATATATATATAATATATATATATATATATATATTATATATATATATATATATATATATATATATATATATATATATATATATATATATATATATATATATATATATATATATATATATATATATATATATATATATATATATATATATATATATATATAGTAAGAACAAAAGAGACGAACTTTGGTTACTTCATTTAAACTTTATTTCACTACAGATCTGTTTCGTATGGAAAGCTATATTAGCTTACCACACTCATCAGGTGACTATTGTCTCACCTGATGAGTGTGGTAATCGCAATACTCGAAACAGATCTGTAGTGAAATAAAGTTTAAATGAAGTAACCAAAGTTCGTCTCTTTTGTTCTTACTATTCTGCTCTACATTGAGCACTCTACCTAATATGATTTTGAACCTGACACTTATCTATCTATCTATCTATCTATATATATATATACTGAAAGGATCCATGGTGAAGGAAAACCTCGAGTGTTGGAATACATACATTTTAAGACCAAACCGGGACCAGTTGCGAAAAATGCAACTTAGCGGCCTTCCGGTAGGAACCGAACCCGCGACCCCGCGATCGCCAGCGCAGCGCCCCGACCACCGAGCCACGGAAGCCGCCGCCGAGAGCCCAGTCACGAGCTCCGCACACACGGCGGTAACGCCGGGACAAGACTCCGGGCACACTACAGGCAATATTTGGCATTTCACTCGATCAAACTACACGCTGAAAGGATCCATGGTGAAGGAAAACCTCGAGTGTTGGAATACATACATTTTAAGGCCAAATATTGCCTGTAGTGTGCCCGGAGTCTTGTCCCGGCGTTACCGCCGTGTGTGCGGAGCTCGTGACTGGGCTCTCGGCGGCGGCTTCCGTGGCTCGGTGGTCGGGGCGCTGCGCTGGCGATCGCGGGGTCGCGCGTTCGGTTCCTACCGGAAGGCCGCTAAGTTGCATTTTTCGCAACTGGTCCCGGTTTGGTCTTAAAATGCATGTATTCCAATACTCGAGGTTTTCCTTCACCATGGATCCTTTCAGCGTGTAGTTTAATCGAGTGAAATGCCAAATATTGCCTATATATATATATATATATATATATATATATATATATATATATATATATATATATATATATATATATATATATATATATTATATATATATATATATATATATATATATATATATATATATATATATATATATATATATATATATATATATATATATATATATATATATTATATATATATATATAATATATATTTATATATATAATATATATATATATATATATATATATATATATATATATATATATATATATATATATATATATATATATATATATATATAGGAAAGTGTTTTTAGTTTGACAAGGAAAGAAGAAGTAAAAGAAGTAAATAACCACTCATTTCAGTTTGCTTATCGCACTAACGTTTTCACTTTATTAAGCTCTTCAGGTGCATCAGGTGCATATATATATATATATATATATATATATATATATATATATATATATATATATATATATATATATATATATATATATATATATATATATATATATATATATATATATATATATATATATATATATATATATATATATATATATATATATATATATATATATATATATATAAAGTGTTCAAATGGTGAAACACAAGTAAAATTTATAGGAAAGTGTTTTTAGTTTGACAACGAAAGAAGAAGTAAATAACCACTCATTTCAGTTTGCTTATCGCACTAACGTTTTCACTTTATTAAGTTCTTCAGGTGCATATGACATATGAGTGGTTTTCCTAGTATTTATATACATTATTGAGTATCAATATCATGCATTACGTCATTACATAACTAAGAAAGTAATTTTACTCTAACTATAATTATGGAATGCGTTTGTATTATTATGTTAATGCTAT